>JAQQSO010004722.1:0-12558 GCA_028658305.1 Pachyuromys duprasi | reverse complement strand
ATATATATATTTGTATATATTATCCTGTGATTCTACTTATGGTTCCTCTGCTGCGTTGAAGATCTAGGAGCATAAAAGCCTTGTGTCCCCCATGAACGGTGGCTCTAATGCTGCAGAAAGGTTACAAATAGGCAGTCTGGTCCTTCATTGATCTGGACTATCCATGGCTTCATTGTAAGTGATTATCCTTTTGGGATCTAGAGGCAAAGTGAAAAAGTAAACTAATTAAACAAAATCAAAACAAAACCCAGCAATTACCCCAGAAACACCTTTTTAAATTGCTACCCTTTTTGATTAAAACATATTTAAAGGCAATTTCTTTTCAGTATTATCCCAAGTGTGATCTAGTTTAACTCAAAATAACCATTTAGTACTCCCAATAATTTTCTCAACAAGAGTGTCTACTACCAACTAAGGGCTAAGTTCATTTAATAAGTTATCCATATGATTTAACCTATTACAAAAGTAGAGAACATGAAAGCATGGAGAAAGAATCTTAGCCACAAATAATTTAATAGTAACAATTCTTGAGAAAATACTTCTTGTTTTTAAACAAGGTCTTATGAGATCCAGACTGGCCATAAAACTTGCTTTACAGCTCACTTTGAACTCCTGGGTCCTTCATGTCTTCCTGCCAGGTGCTGCATGTACCATCATGCCCCAGCCTAAAATCTATTTTAACCAGAGCAGGATGTTCAGCAAGGAATGGTTCAAGTAAAATCTAGCACCAAATAGTTCATGTTAATAATTCACTATAGCACAATAATCTGTTTAGTCTCTATCACTTATATTTATTAATTCCTACATTATTACCATCTTCTTTCTCAGCAAACATCTGCCAAGATATAGAGCACATGCCTAGAATATAAATACTCCATCACCAAAAAGAAATCTTTGTAAATTCAAAACATAAAAGTGTCAAAACTTTCCTGGACAAATACTACAAGGTAACTTGTTTATTTTTGAAACAGGGTTTCTCTGTGTAGCACTGACTGTCCTGAGCGACCATGCTGGCCTGGAACTCAGATCCTCCTGCCTTTGCCTTCCCAAGTGCTGGGAATTAAAGGTGAGTGCCACCCTTGGCTGGAGCCAAGGGTCTTTTCATTGTTATTTTAAATTTTGTACTCCCTTCTACAGAGATCATTAAAATTTTGTTTTACATTTAAATACTTGTTTGTGTTCATGAGTAGAGTACAACATTTTGGAGTTAGTTCTCTCCTCCTGAGCACCTTTATATGGGTTTTGGGAGTTAAACTCACATTGCAAGATTTGGCAATAGGCATCCTTACCTGCTGAACAATCAGTAAAGACTATCTTATTATAGCCCGGCTAGCCTTGATCCCAGACACTGGTACGACTCTGCTAGGATTAAAGGTATGTGATACTACCAATACCAAATGTATAAAGAGAGCAATTCTTTTTTTCTTTCCTGAGATAGGGTTTCTCTGTGTATCCTTGGCTGTTGGGAACTCAGTCTGTAGACCTCAAACTCACAAAGATCCACCCGCTTCTGCCTCCCTGCTAAAGGTGTGCGCCATCACACCCAGCTAAGAAACCAATTCCTAGCTGTTTGCTAATCTTTAAGCAAAAGACTTGATCCTTGGACATATTAAGGCAGAGTAGCTATGATGCCTAAGAACTGCTACAGCTAGGAATAGCATGGTAACCATGATAAAGTAGTGGCACACACACCTTGGCAATAACCAACAAGACTTTAATGAGATCCATTCAACAAAAGGGAAAACATTCCTGGTACCGGACACCTAACCCAATATCTATGGCTAGTAAAATCATGGATCTTGAATAAGAACATACCACCACTACTTCATTAATCAAGCATAATCCTAACTACACTCTACATGTTTGTTCTTATAGGGTGAAGTCTTCACCCCACATCATGAAAACTTTTTTGCAACACATGAAGACCATTAAAGAGAAACACAATCAATCAAAATGCAGAGTTGTGGAGTCCAGGCCCAATGAACGTACCTAAAAACCTCCTGTACCTAAGGCTTAGAGAATATTGCAGAAAAGGGGTAGGGAAGATTATTAAGAACCAGGTGATCAGGGAATTTACTGTGAAGTCCTCTCCTACGAATGTCTAAAAGCTACACCATTAAGTCTCATCAACATGACTGTCTAAATATGAGCTGAACAAGGACAAAAACAGACATGCGTGCTAAAGTGAATCAGGAAAGTCCAGAAGCTTCAACCCTACATAAAGAACTACAGGCAACTAAGAAACACGTGAGAGCTGAGAATGTCTTCCCCAGGCACCAACTGATTATCCAATACCTAATGATTGGTCCTGAAAACATATACATAGAAGTAACACTGTACACATGAAACAAATAATGAAGAGACTATGAATTTGAAAATCAAGGGTGCATAAAAGAAGGTTTGGAGGAACAATATAATTGATTTAATCATAACTTCAATACTAAAGGAAAAAAAGAAAATAAAAAACAGGAGAGAAAGAACAATGTCAGGAATCAAGAATTTATTACTCCCTAGCCCATGTGTGAGCTGAAACTTCCTGACAAGTAGAGTCAAACAAAATCTAAGGCCATTTACTAGGCATTGCAGTTAGGGTCTATTAGGATCACTTCTCCAGTCAAGCTCTAAATCTAGGTATTTTGTAGCTATTGTGCTTTAGACGACAACATGTAGATTGAACACCCAGTCCCTGTCCTACTTGTCAGCTCTTGGTTATCAAGGATAAAAGTGAATTTGCTATTAATTATATTTCCAAACACCATGCCAGAGAACACATATTACAGATGTTTCTCTAAAACTGATCATTTTCCTAAACCATGAATTTTAGTTCTTAGGCTGTCATCCCTTTTCCTACCATACAAATACAGGCAGAATGCGTAACAGTAAAAACATGTTTTCTCAGTTAGAAATTTATATTTGGAAGGAAGAAGAAGGAACTGTACTAGGGGTTGTACCCAAGGCCTTATGTATATTAATCATGATCTCTACCACGGAATCTAAAACTCTTAGCTTCTGCAGGTGTGGGAGTGCGTGCCTTTAATAGCAGTTCAAGTTCAAGGCCAGCCTGGTCTACAAATTAAGTTCCAGGATAACCAGAGCTGTTTTGAAAAACAACAAACTCTTAGAATAGAAAAACCATTTCTACAAAAAGAGTTTCCATTTTCCCTGCAACATCGTAGCCCAGGATAGCCTTGAACTTAAAAGCCTAATTCTTTAAAGAGCTGGGATTTCAAGTCACTAAGTCTCATTCTTCCCAGTCTTGGTATAGCATTACTATCTCGACAAGCAGTTAATATAAAATATAAAGACTGTTCATTGGGTAGGCCATGATTCTAACTATCCTCACTAAAACAAATGTCATGATTTTTGATTAGTATTAACATTTCAAGTAATTAAATATTCTTACCTTGCTTCTGCAAATTCCATATAGATTCCATTTCTAGAAGAGAGAAAAAAAATGACTTTATATGTAATGCTTCAATGAATGCTGTATAAAGCTCTGCTCTTACCCTTACAATGTTATGCTTTTCCTCATAGACTGTTTACTGCTGGGGTAAAGGTAGTAGGGCTGACTGACAACAGTGCAGCTGCATGCAGCACAAGGCTAATTTTTAAGCAGTATATAGGTTCTGTACATGCTGATTATGAAAAATCAATCACTGGGCTGGCAGGACTGCTTCCTGCCAAACCTAATGTCCATCTCAGGTTCAATCCCTGGTGGAAAAATGATGGTATTCATCACATGTGTGTAAGTACATGTATATACACACCACACATACACACCACACAAACACAAAGGCACTTATGCAACTGTGTTTACAAATGGCAAAGATATGCAAAAGTCTACATATATTTTAAAGACTTATTATATATTCAGTGTTTTGTCTGCATATACACCTGTACAGCAGAAGAGGACACCAGATCTCATGTTTGGGAGCCACCATGTGTTTGCTGGGAATTGATCACAAACAGTGCTCTTAACCTCTGAGCCATTTCTCCAGCTTAAGTCGACATATATTAAACGTTATTTCTCACCTCACTGTTGTTATTCCAGTACTTACTGGGCAGCCTACCTCTCAGTGGGGTGGTCAACTCTCCTGAACAGAACATTCATCCTATTTACTAAACTTGATTAAACATCTAGGAAAGTGGTTTTGACTCCTAGACCACACTAATTCCACAGGCCAAAATGCCAATCCACATCCCATTTGTTTACACAATCATCATTTGCTCCAATTTACTTTGACATGTACATGTCTAAACCATAGTAAGCGAGAGCAGTGAGAACCAGCTTTGCACACAAGGCTTCACAATAGACATCCTAAATGAGTAAGACATAGCTTATAATTCAAAACCCTAATAGTCCCTGAAAGTAGAAATGAAACCAAATATTCAGAAAAAGGGATGAGCTATCATGAAAACAAGACAGTACTTTTCTAATGCCAATACAAAGACAAAAAGGTTATTCTGTACTATAGAACTAGATCTCCTAGCTAGTTTCACTTATTATTAACCAATCTGTTTATATAGGACTCATTAGAGTACAAAAATATCCCTCCCTAAACCTAAAGAAATGACCAGTACAATTCTAAAAAATTCTTATTGTAAACACAGAGGCTGAGAATTATATAACTACATTATCCCCACAAGAGCAAATATACATCAGAAGTTGTTTTACTCAGAGGGATGAAGGGTGCACAGGGTCTCTCTCTGTAGCCCTGGATGTCCTAGACTTCACTATGGAAACCAGGCTGGCCTTGAACCTCCAGTTATAAAATTAAAGATATCACACCTACAATAAACCAAACTTGGAAAATGAATTAACTGACTGCTACCTGAGTTTATGCCCTTCAAGTCCCTGGGCAGATGTCTCTCTAAAGCAAGAAGCTATATATCCAGGCATGGTTTATAAGTAGAAGCTTAACAACTTGAGGCCAGCCTAAGCATACAACACCCCATTACCACCAAAAAAAGAAGGCCTGAGTCAACTTTATAGATAGCAAACATAATGCCAAGAATATACTTCAGCCAGGGCTACACAGTAAGATACTGTCTCAAAAAACGAAAAAGATAAATCCTATTTCTGTGAATTCCTTCCAAGTGATTTTTCAAACCAGTACCACTGTGAATTTATGCTCACTGTGCTAATAAGGCAGACATGAGAAATCAAGGAGCCACTATCGCTTCTAAACAGACAAATCATTGAGACTCTTATACTCTATTAATTATTTACTATATCTAGCCATATATTTTTGTATTAGAGAAAAGCACTTTTCCAATACAGGAAATTGAATCAAGGATTCAATCAAGTCAAAGTGCATATTTTTTAAAAAATGCTGGAGGCTTATGTTAATAAGACTCCTAAATGTTAAAGGCATTCATGGACAAGCTAAATAGAAATTCTTGGCATATGTTAACAAAGAATGTTAATATTTGGACTTGTAGGAACTATAAACTATATACAGCTCGCCCTTGAGAAATGAGGCAAGAAGTGGAGGATCTTATTCCTACCATAGCTCTGTGCATATACCCTACCACTTTGGAGCTAAAGACTGAAAAGGCCTCAGTTTTCTATCACTGAGCTAGATCCATACATAAACCCTATATAAGTCTGACTCAACTGGAGAAGACTGCAAATTTTTACAGTACTGTATACACTACAGTTCACTTTAGTCTGTAATGCTGATTCTTTGAAATTCTACTTAATATAAATGAATGTCTTTGGTTCCTCTGTATAACTCTGGGATCAAAGTATGTGTGCCATCACATCCGGCAACATTCATTTTTATTATAAATATTTATTTTATTAAATGTTGAGGCACGGTTTCACTATGTACCTGACAGGCCTCCAAGTTTATAGTCAAGATGGCCTTGAACTCAAGAAATCCTAGTCAGGGTTTACCTCTAGAGCTCAAGATGGCCTTGAACTGTCTCCCAAGAACTTAGTTTCCCTTGTAAATTTTACACACCAATCACCTTACCTCATTGCCTCCCCAATTTCCAAAGGTTATTTTCATTTGTATTTTTGTTAGGTTCGATCATTCACATAATTATAAATACAAAAAGACGGCCTGTTTCTCTGCCTGAGATATTCTTTTGTTGTTGCTTAACTTTATTTTCTCTGAGACAATTTCCTTGTGCTGCCCTGACTGTCCTGGTGGAACTCACTCCAAGCTGACCTCAAACTCAAGAGATCCACTTGCCTCTGAGATTAAAGGCATGCTCCACCACTAGCCAGCTTTCTCTCTAGGATATTCTATCTTCCTTCCACTTAATCATCAGAAAAATAAACTCTTAATTTACCTACATTAATCTAGTTTGACTTACAAACCTGTAAGTCAACCAACATCAACTTAACATCTGAGTTCACGCAGAAGTGTTCCTGTTCTCTTAATACAAATAAAAATATTTGGGAATATCAGTAACAAAACCAGTTGAGCACTGTTTTTTTTTAAGATTTTGTTAATTCTATGTATGTCTGGAGAGTGTGCATGAGTGCAGGTCTTAAAGACCTCAGATATGGGTGCTGCAAATTGTATGCTCTTAACTACTGAGCTATCTCTAGCCCTGTTTTGTGGCTTTTAGCATGTAACCACCCTCTGAGCAGTAGCTTCTTTTTCTAAAGAGACAATCCCCGTCTCAGTCATTAGGAAGACTTAGATTTTTTCTCTTAATGGAGAATATACTATTTAAACCCAAAATCTGAGTGGTCCCGGACATTCTCTATTCATTCTGTTTCTGGTATTGACACCTGTGGCCTAGCTTCCAACTTGCTATCACAGAAGATAACTTTGAACTCCTACCTTCCATCTAGAATTATAGGCATTTACCATCAAGTGTGCTTATAACCATACTCTTTAAATAGTGAATGCTAGTAATTTATCCTTAGAAAAATCTGACCACTGGATCTTATTAAAGCCTTTTTGCCCCTATATAGGCACTTTCCCATTGTTCTTTTTTCATCCCCTTTTACTTGTCCTTAGACACATTCTAAGTTACCTAGGTGGGCCTTGAGTTTGTAATCCATTCTCGCCTCTCAAATAGCTACAGGCCTGTATGACCATTCCAGGCTCACTTTTGTCAGCCTTATTTGAGTCTAACCACATAATCTGGGCTTGCCTCAAAGTAGCCATTCTAGCTCCACCTCCAGAATGCTGAAATTACTGCATCACCCTGCCCAACACAGTATATGGATTCTCAAACTGCATTATTATCACTGACTCCAGTTCTTGAGTTATAGTGTAAACTCCTGGTCTGGGATTGGCAATCTCCCAAAACCATACAAAAGTCAGTAATTACATTCATTTAAAAAAATTAAAATAAGGCCAGGTGGTGGCGGCACATGTCTTTAATCCCAGCACTCAGGAGGCAGAAGTGGGTAGATCTTTAAGTTCAAGGCTAGCCTCATTAGCCAGGGCTATACAGAGAAACCCTGTCAAGAACCAAAACAAAAACCTTTAAAGATCTTACATATATATTTTTAAAAATACCCAGAATAGAGAAAACCATTAAATCTCAACAATTAAAAAACAAAGGTCAAATATGGTGGCACATTTTGAATTCCAGGTTCAGGAAGCAGAGGCAGATGGATCCCCTGGTCTACATACTGAGTTTCAGGACAGCCAGAGCTACGCAGAGAGATGCTGCCTCCAAAACTCCAAAAAGGTAGAAAGTGGGGAGGAGACAATTTATTGTATCTCCAAAGATGCACAAATGGCTAATAAGCACATAAAAAAAATATGCCACGTTATTAACCATCAAAAAAGTATAAATTGGGGCTGGAGAGATGGCTCAGAGGTTAAGAACACTGGCCCTTCTTCAGAAGGTCCTGAGTTCAATTCTATATGGTGGCTCATAACCATCTATATAGTGAGATCTGGTGCCCTCTTCTGGCACAGGCACACATGCAGGCAGAATTCTGTATCAATAATAAAAAATACCATGCTCAGGGCAGTTTCACAAAAAAGTGTAGAAGAGCAACCCAAGTGTCCATCAGACACAGAAGAAATAAAGGTCCTTATTTCAATCCCCATAACAGAGAGGAAGAAAGCGACATAGACTGGTATTTTGCTGCATATTAAAATATGATGACTCCTCAGGATTTTATGCTTAGGAGAGATGAGTTGGGCCAAGATTTATAATGCATGCACAGGCTGTGGGATCTGTAGGCTAGCCTAGTCTACATATAGTTAAGATCTTGCCTTAAAAGCAAAACTCCAAGAGATACTTATCATTACTTCATCATGACCTAACCTAAAGAAAAGGACCTACTCTTCACTAGAAATAGCTGACACTGCTCTATCATGGTTCAAAGAAAAACTTGTGGTGCTAGGGAATGAACGTCTTACCCATGCATGCAAAGTAAGCCCTCTATCACTAAGTTCTACCACGAATCAAGTCTTATTTTTCTCTTTCAGGTAGATGTTACATTTCACAAGGTAGTCTTATGAACTCTATCTAATTGAACTCCCAATCTTGCTTCCCCTCCCAAGTGCTGGGATTACAAGCTTCCAATCAAATTGGGTTTCAATCATTTTCTTGTTCCTTTTGTTCTTTTAAAGTCTCTCTCTATATAACCCTAGCTGTCCTGGAACTTACTATGTAGATCAGGCTGGTAGAGTGCTAAGATAAAGGAGTGATCCACCACACCAGGCTAATGGTCATTTCTTAAGCAAAATTCATGGCACAATGACATAATGAAGAGCTAAGAAAAAATGGCAAATCTGGACTGTTAATTCCCATCAACTCCTTAATGTGTTGTCATTTTACCCTTTAATTATAAGGAACATTTTCATTTAAAAAAAAAAAATCAGTCGTACTTCTGAGACTGCAAGTTATTAATGTTAAATAAATTAAAATACATACCATTCCTACTGAACTGACACAACATATCCTCCTACCTAATATTTCTAAATTAAACTGGTGAAGCTACAGGAAATGTACAGAACTCCCAACCCCAATTTGTTGTTTTTTCCAAGAAACAGGTTTCTCTGTGTATTCTTGGCTGTCCTGGACTTTGTAGACCAGACTGGCCTTGAACTTACAGTGATCCACCAACCTTGGCCTGGGAGTGCTGGGAACACCACCATGCCTGGCTTTAGAACTTTCAATTCTAAGCCTAACTTATTAAAGTACAACAGATGTTGAGTAGACTCAAACACTAATGATATATATAATACAGGTAGTTACTCTTGATAGTCCAGTTAGGTGCGAATGATTCTCCTTTTCAAGTTTAAAAAACTTTAAAAAAATTAAAAACCTGGTTAATTAAAAATTAACCCTAGCTGCTCTTCCAAAGAGCTGCAGTTTAGCCATCAGCTCCCACATAGAACAGTTCACAACTACCTGTAACGCCCTATTTTCAAAATACTGAGTCAAAAGCAGTTCAAAAAGAAACACCAGTAGACCAATGAACCACTACTGAATCAACCTATATTTAGTAGGAACTCAAATAACTTGCCCTCCTGGAACCTTAATGAATTATTATCTGCTTAGTTCTATTCCGATCAGTTTTACTAATGCCTGACTGCAAAATTCAGGCTTCATACACTTTATTTAAAGCTGCCAGGCACAGTTGTGCACACCTGTAATCTCAGCCTAATCTACAAAATGAGTTCAGAACAGCAAAGACAGAAATCTTGTCTTGGAAAAAAAAGAAAAGCTATGGTGGAACACACCTTTAATCCCAGCACCTGAGAGGCAGAAGCACTGAAAGACCAACCTTGGGGTCAACACAGTGATATCCTGTCTCAAAAACAAAAATTATGGCTGAAGCTACACCTCCGAGGCAATGTGCCACCCAGCAAGTACAAATCTGGGTTTGAACTCCAACACTAACCCCCTGGCCGCCCCAAGCAAAAGGAAAGAATTTTTTTTTTTGCAGGGAGAGCCAGGGCAGTATGAAATCACTAGCTCTAAGAAAGAAACACCACACACAAAACCTACCAACCACCTAACAGAACAAGATCACCTCAATGTCTTAGGCTCAAAATTATCACAAACTACAGGATATCTTGATTTTCAATAGGAGGCCCTAGAGAGCAGATGACACAGAAAATGACACCGAAACTACCCAACTATCCTGGCAGATAACATATATAATTAAACACACCTTAAAAGACTAATAAGCATTTCTCTTTTGCTCTACTTTAATTTTCTAAACTTTTATTTCCAAAGAGACCTGGAAAACAAGTCAAAATAATCTTTACCTGTCAAGATTCCTTAAAAAAAAAGATGTCACCAGGTATGGTGGGCTATACCTTTAAATAACCTTTAAAAACCTTAAGTCAATCCCAGACTCCCCACTTCTCAAATGTTTCAAAGACAATGTCTGTCTTTCCTTGTAACCCTAGCTGTCCTGGAAGTTGCTATTCAGATCTCTGAATTCAGGTTCCTCCAAAGATTAAGTGCACCACCACACCCAACTTCCTTTTTTTTAAAAGTAGGAAACAAATATTTTAAAAAGCTCAGTTTACAAAACTACAGTCTTTCAGTTTTCAGATCCAGAAAGGCAAACTAGTAAGGGAAATCTTGCTAGTCTTACATGTAGGTCCCACTCCTACATGAAGAGCTTCAGGAAATTAATGGACATTGAGATGGAGCAGTTCTCTTTAGGATGAATGCCCCATCCCAAGCAGCCAGCCCTAAACATTTAAATACATGAACTCACCATGCTATATTCTTACATACATGTATGTATAAAACAACAATTAAAGAGATTGTGAATTTGGCGAGGACACAGGGTAAGTTGGAAGAAGAGGGATGAGGTAAAAATGCTGAGAAAACACAGTACTCATGAGCACCTCCTCCTGCAGAGGACCCAAATGAGATTGCTAGAATCCACTCTGACAGTTCATAACTGACTCTAATTCCACCTCCAGATCTGATATACTCTTTGTACTCAAAAGCTCGAGTACCAACAGAGACAAACACATACAAACTCTTGAAGAAGAAAACTGGGCTGGAAGCATGACACAGTGGTTAGGAATACTTACTGCTCTTCTAAATGTGTGGTTCCTGGCCATGTGTGATGGCTCACAACCATCACAACTCCAGATCCAGAGGGTCTGACACCTTCTAAAATTCACAGGCACCAGGCACTGGTGTGCAGACACAAAAGCAGGGCAATATACAAATACATAACTATCTTTTTAATAAATAAGTCACATCGGGCATGGTGGTGCACATCTGTAATCCCATCACTTTGGGAGGCAGAGACAGGGGCACCTCAGTTGATTTCAAGCCCAGCCTGGTCTACAATAATCCAAGATAGGCTCAACTATAAGAAACCTTGTTTCAAAAACCAAAAATAGACAGACAGTGGAACAGATATGAATAAATTATGTTCACTGATGTTTATAAACAATAGAAGCAGAAACTAGCTGACAGGAAAGAAACAACTGTTTCACCTGGTGTAGTAGAACATGCCTTTAATCTTAGCACTCAGGAATCAGAGGCAGACAGATCTCAGTGTGGTGACAGCCAAGGCTACAGAGAAACCCTGTCTTCACACACACACAAAACGGATGGACCTGGTCTTTACAAGCCTAATCAATCCATGTGCCTGTCTGTTTCCCTAAATTACTTTAGTAAACCACTTGGCACCTTCTAAAGGAGAAAAATTTAACTCCATGAAATGTTGTGCTAAGTAAGTAGTATGTATACACTTTTTAAGAAGCAGAGAGGGAGGCCACATTTAGTGGTGGACACACACAATTCTCAGAAGCACCTGGGGTAGAGAATCAAGATTTAAAGCCCATTTAGGTAATACAAGACCTTGACTCTCACTTAAAAAAACTTACAAGCCTTTGAGAAAGTATATGCATGTTAGCATACACTTGCAATCCCAGCTCTTGTATCAAGAATTCAAGACCAGCCTGACTATGAGACCCTGTTTTAAAAACCTAAACAAGTATATAAGCTTATACCTTTAAGCAAGTGCCCCATTTCCATATGAAACCTCTTTAACTAGGTGGTCAATTCTACCTTTCTTGATTATTTTGTTGGAAACTATTATTTCCAAAGACCTTGAATCAAGAAACTGATACTTGGGCCTGGAGAAATGGCTTAGTGGTTAAGAGCACTGTCTGCTCTTCCAAAAGTCATGAGTTCAGTTCCCAGCAACCACACGGTGGCTCACAACCATCTATGTGAATTGATTCCCTCTTCTGGCAAGTGTAAATGCAGATATAACACTCATATATATAAATTTATAAAAAAAAAAACAACTTGATACTGATGCAGTAACTAATATATGACTTCAAATATACAAGCATATGTACACACACATGCGCACACACACACACACACACACACACACACAAAACTAGCCCATCAGATTCTTTGAAAAAGCAATTAGTTACCTTTAGTGTGATATATAATAGCAGCCCTCAGGTCAAAAGAACCCCAGCTATCATTCCTTTCTAGGCCTCTCTGGTATCTCTGTTCTTTGGCGGAGCCTAACAAAGTGTTCGTTGGAGAGGCCATAGGATTTTGATTTTCTATTTCGTAGTCCTTTGAGAGAAACACTAAAGCACCTTGACTACTGGTGTCTGCTTTTTG
>JAQQSO010004721.1:0-12559 GCA_028658305.1 Pachyuromys duprasi | reverse complement strand
GCTAAGGACGTTGAGCATTTCTTTAAGTGTTTTTCTGCCATTCTATAATCCTCTACAGTCAGTTCTCTTTTTAGCTCCATACCCCATTTTTTAACATTTCTATATTTTTAAAAGAAATCTTACATAACACAATTTTTAAATTAAAATTATATTTTTTACATTAATTACAGTTATAACACAATTTTTTAAAATTTCTTTTCCAGTGAGGTTTCTCTGTTTAGAGTCTATGATCTACATAGTGGAGAGGTCCTGTTACTATAACAAATCAACTGAAAAGTCTGGCTCAAGCACCATGCCATTGTTCAAGACTGAAGTGAACTGTGTCCAGGGCCAGAAATTCAAGAACAACAAAGAATCAAAACTCTAGCAAATGAAATAAAATAAAAAGACACATCATGCAAGAATGACATGAACTATAGGAATAAATGGGTGATTTAATATTTGAATATCAGGTAGAAACTTGTGTAGAAAAAAATTACAAAAGCCTGTTTTCACTTATGACTAGCAAGGAACCTCTTAGTACACTAGCGGTGGAAAAGAATATTTTTTTTTTAAAAGAATTGTTTCAAAGCAACTGACTTGAAGCCAAAACACTCATTTTCCATCATAATAATCCTTGACTATGAGAAATAATTAACAAAGACTAATTATGGAGTTAAGGTAAAATGGAAGCTTACAGTATTTCCAAAATAATGTACATGGATGTTAACATGATATATATAACATCATGAACATATGAACATACATATATAAATCCAATAGTCAAATCCTTAAATTCAAACACACATTTTAACAAGTTGACATCTTACATCAATCATAGCCCTGTTATACTTCTCTACATTTATTACGTAAATATGAGAAAACCATCTAGACTTTAAGTCTAGAAACGATATTTTTACAGATGATCCAAAAAAAAGACAATGTATACAATGGGAAAAAAGAGCAATTGAGCTTGATAAGCATCTGTGATTTATGGAAAACTTGATTATAAGACTAAATGATCAAGTTGGAAGAGACTGAGCCATCGGACTCTAACTGCCTGTAATGTGTGCAGGGAGCTACAGAGCTGTAATTTCACAAATGTTGGTAAGGACTTCTGGTTGATGTGTCACTTTTGTGATTCCTTCCTGCTTCTGAAAGTTGCCCTCACCCATACTCCTGCAAGTAACCTCAGGGGAAACTATTGATTTGCTTACTTGGTGTTTGTGCAGTCATAAGTATGGTCCATAATATGCGCTTTTTCTGTGGGGAGGGACATATGTGTGTGTTTCATCTCCCTCTGGAAAATGCTGTCACACACAGATATTTATCAGCAACATATCTGGTTCCTTAATGATTGCATCATTATGATTTCTGACCATTTTGCCGATTAAATATTATCCTCATGTCTATATTGTTGTCCACATATTTTCTTCTTATGTTAGCTAGTCATTGGTATAAATAAAACATGTGCTAGAGGACACAAAAACCATTACTAAATATTAATCTCATGTGTATATTCTCCACAGGAACTTTTTTTATCCTTATGTTAGATAGTCATATCTACAAAGTATATGGTAGAAGACACAGTCAAAGATCATTCCTTAAGATCACATAAGGAAGCCGTCTTTAAGGAATTTAAGGAGGAGCTTGGAAAGTAGGTGTGGTGAAAGGCACCCTAGGTGCCTTCACTGGATGAGCAAGGGCTTATGCTTTAGCCTTGTGTTGGCTACTGTCTTTGTTAAATTCCTGCTATATTTCTGGAGTCAGGGTACTTGGAGACTTTGCCTTACAAATTCAGATAGGATGTTTGTTTGTCCTTATAACCTCAAGGAGCCCATAATCTACCATAAAGGCTAGCTATCATGACCAGATTTAGGGCTGCTCACCTCTGGAGTTTTGCATTTCCTGAAGGATGGATCATCTTGGGACCTCATCACAGACATGGAGAAATAACCCTGTAGGATGTCTGCTGCTATATATGCTATTGGTTGGAAATGTGCTCTGATTAGCCCTTAGCTCAAACCTAACCACCTTATTTAACTTCATCACCTGAAATGAGTGATTCTGTGCAATGGAGCATCCACAGGCACATGGTTGAGCTACATGCCAAAAAGTGAAAACTCTAGAGATGATGTCAAGATCCTTTACCAACTTTTGTAATTTCTTCTTCCCTGGCTCAGTTGTCATTTCCTTGTGTTAAATAACCTTCTTTCATTGTAGTTAACTTTATCCTTTTACCGATGTTAAACATATTTTTCAGTGTATAACCCTGTTCAAACTAAGGGAATTTTATTCACATGCAGCCTTTTCTAATTTGGTAATTTAAAACCCAGAACATGGAAAAAATCTCCAATATTGTCTGAGTAAACATTGTTAAATTTTCTCCTGAGCATTGCTACAGCTGTAATCAGCATTCAAGCAGCATTCCACTATTCTCAGAGCTTTTCACCAGGTTTAGCTGTGTGAATGCATGCATGTAGGCTGATTGAGATCTGCACATATGTTGGTACACATTTCACTATGAAGGGAAACATGAACACATGAGTAATTGATTGGATGTGTGAGTACATTTTCATTAGGCATGTTGTAAAATGCATATCTCTGGATTGTGGGCCCATTGACTCCTCTACCATAGGCCCTAAATAAATGTTTATCTTCTCATTAAGGAAGAGTCAAAAATGGGATATACTTTTATAATAACACAATGATATAGATTGAAATACTACAATGATTCAAGAAAGAAAGCTGTTGTATAGAAGGGAACTGTCTTGTATCTCAAATTGTCATTCCAGCATTGAAGCATTTGTAGACATGGAGATGTAAAATGGATTTTATATAAGAAAACGGAACAAGTCTACAAAAATTAAAGGTTTTATTGTCTCTATTTATATTTCCTGTCTCTCTTTCCTCTGCTAACCTTGAAGTCATTTCTCAAAGCTAATCAAATGCTTCCTTGTCTCAATACCCTCCTTCCTTTGTGAAAGCCATACACACTAGAATTGGTATAATTGCCTGGAACAGTATTATTTTAAGATATTAATGATATGGAATTTAATAAATTGCAGTTTTAGTTTACCACTTTTGCTTCTTATTATTTCAATATTTCCTTTAATAGCATTTTAATTTCATTATGTTTGTTATATTTCCACTAACTTTATTGCTTGCTTTATATCCTATGTTAATTACTTTGTTTCTCTTCTAAACCAATTTTCTCCTTCGCTACTCAAGGGAATTTTCTCTCACACACAGTAGAGGAAAAAACCAGCAACTCTAAAATATACACTGTAGCTTAAAGAAATAATAATTCAATTTACTAGAAAAATATATGAAGATAGTCATTACATATTTACAAAGCAGTGGGCCCAGTAACAAAAACGACGAAGGCATGGACATCAACCTCACAGAGCTTGCAATAAAGCCCAATGCAGAAATGAAGTAAACACTCAATTATATCATAAATTAAAATTAGGAGAGTAAGAAAGTAAAAAAAAAAAGACTATTCAGAAGATTGAGATACGGAGGTGTATGGAAGGGGAGTGAAAAAAAAATCATGCTTAGGTAACTTGTTTACAGGGCCTCAGACCATAGTCTGCCAAATGGGAGTATTTAGTATAAGATAGCTAACATCATCTAAATGAGCCAAATCTTCCTTCTGACCGGCCACTAAGCATTGCAGTTCCTGAGAAAGTGACTCTTTAGTGTTCCTTTGTTTGTTTTGTTTTAGACAGAGTCTCTAGGTAGCACTGGCTGGCCTGAAAGTCAATGTGTAGGACACGTGGCCTAGAACTCAAGAAACCCACCTACTTCTACCTCTTTAACACTGTGATTAAAGGTGTGCTCCAGAAAGATGTTCTGAGATGTGATTAATTGCATTGTTATGTACTAAGTGAGATGAAAAAGAACACAGGAGTTTAAAAAGACAAAATTCACATCATGTACAGAAGCACACATTTGAAAAGAATGTTCAAGTCTTCTATACATTCTAATAAACCTTTTATCAAAGATATAAAGGCAGACAAAACTTAATATATAGTTTTTATCACTATAAAATTTTCAAATATTAACCAATAAAATCAATGTATTTCTAGTGAAATTTTTCTCTGATTTAAATTAAGACATTTTGTAGTAAATACAATGTATGTGACTACCTGAAAATAAGGAAGGGTTTAATACACTGGTATAATCCAGGCTATTTGTAAAGAAATAATAATAGAGCAATTGTGGATTTTCTGTGTTTTGTCCATAATAATTTTCCCATCTTGGATCATACCCTAATTATACAAATAATTTATTTTGGTACAACAATTATTTCTCATTCTATGAATATATTCTTTTACTATCATCTCCCTTTTTGTAAAACTATTTCTTCAGTCAGTAAATGAATTGTCTAAATTGATTCTCTAGTTCTTTTTTGCTTTGTTGCTAGGAATATAAACATCAGACCAGAAAGCAATGTTACATCACAGTGCACCTACCTTTCTTGTAAGCTTTTTGTCTAAAATTTCATGTTTGAATTGTTAACATTTTTAGCATTTTCAAAGAGAAGCCATGGATCTATGTGTTTCATCCATTTGTGTCTTTATGTATTGAAGCCCTGCTAATATTCTCATGCTATATATAGGAAAACCAGGGGCCATTCAGGTTGAGTAGCATTCTCTAGGCTATTTCATGTAGAAGAGGATGGACCCACTTTCTAGGAGTTTACCCAAGCAGTTTGGCCAGTATCTGAGCTTTAAACAATGTCTTATAATTCACTCTCAACACCTCATCTCTGACAAAAGAAACTTGCTCATCTGATGATCTTTCTGCATCTGAACAATGACAGGAATTTTTTTTTCCATGACAAGATGTTTATCATTAAGGGCAATGCATGGAGAGGACCTAAAACCCCATCTCAGATGTAGCCCATAGATTTTAGTGGCCTGCTCTTTGATCACCTCCCTGCAGGGTGCAGGCCACAGAGGAAGACAATGCAGCTAGTCCTGATGACACCTAATAGTCTACAATCAGAGGGAAGGGGAGGAGGACCTACCTATAGTGGACTAGGGGAGGGAGAGAGGGTGGAATCTGGAGGAGGTGAGGGAGGAGGCCACAGCTGGGATACAAATTGAATAAATTGTAATAAATGATTATAAGACAAAAGTAAAGAAAATAATTTCCATGAGGAAGAATCTATATTGTCCAGTGTTGTCAGAAATTAGTAGCAGGAATCCTCCTGCTGGAGAGAATGCAGACAGAGAGGGATCTAAAACCAGGCGTAACTTTCAAAGATGTGTTTTTAGCTCCCTACCCCTGCGATAGGCACTGCTTTTGAGCTCCCACCACCATTCTAGCAGCTCAAAACTTCACAACACGTGAGCCTGTGGATCTTTCTTTCTTGCAATGATAATAATTTGTGACTACTAAGACATTTAAAACTAATGCATTTCTATTATAAATTGTACCATTATTTGTCAATTTGAGAACATTCCCTGAAGATAGATTGCACAAAATTTAAGTTACACATAATAAGTAAGTATGAGAAAACAAGAAACAAGGAAAAACAATAAACCAACCAACCAAACAAACAACAAAATGGCAAGCCCCTGTACATACACTGGCAAGAGTACCAGAAAATGTGATGTCATGAACTGTTAAATCACAAATAGTAATGTCACTAATAAATCTAAGATTGCATATTACGGTGAGGAAATGACTAACAGAGACCAGCCAGTCATAAAAGGAATTGCTCCTCTGATGAAGAGAAGAATATTAGGGACTTCTTATTAATAATTTACATATCTTTTCAGATAATTAAAAGTGTGAAGATCATAGAATTTCTTAATGGTGTGATTGGAAAATATTCAAAGGGAAAATCTATACTGGAGTGTGTTGAAAGAGATCAAAAATAGTCAAGGTAGTTAAATCAGAACATTGCGCTCTTTAGAAGTCTCAAAGTTCTGATAGATAATTCAGACAAGAAACAGTTTGTGAGTATGAAGTAGCAGACTAACAGTTGCATAGGTTCTGAAGTCACTCAAAATTCAATCATCACAGGGAAGTGAAAAAAGTAGATGTAAAGAGTGACGGGCTGCAAAGAAGATTTTCACTTAATATGAAATTTTTATTATTTTCAGTCTAGTTAGGAAGATTTGCTGCAATTTCAGGATTCTGGTGACAAAGAGATGTCAGGTTGAAAGTAATGTAACTAATGTGAAAAGATGTGAATTTTTCAAGCTGCACAAACTGAGCAAGAACTTTTATAGTAAAGTCTTTTATCCTAGTAAAGTCTTTTATCCTAAAGGAAGACTTGCCATGAAACTTTACCTTCCAGGCCAGTGTGCATCATAAGTTTAGCTTTCTTGCTTGCTTTTATTTTCAGTAATAATAATTTTCAATGTTGCATATCTTTATCTCTCAAGCATAATTGCATTTTATAGAATTCCTGAATAAGTAAATAATCTTCAGAAAGTTGAAAAATTGCTTTAAAGAGTCTTTAAAAGTGAAATGCCTCTTCAGGATGAAATAAATTGGGACTCCTATGATTTTTAGTAATTCCTTATTTATAAAAGATAAGGGTCTTGTATAAACATAATTTTTCAAAAAAAAATTCAAAATATACAGAACAATATAGACATTAATTAAATAAAAAGCCTGATCTGTCACTATTATGACCAAGGAAATGTACATCAAAACCAAAATGAGAGATCAATTCATACTATTAGTAGTAGTAGTAAAATGGAAGGAAACAAATATAGACAAGAACATGTAAACCAAGAAAAACTTACACAATTTTCTATGTAAGTTGGCACAGCCATTATAGAAAACACATAGATGTTAGTAGTAACATGTAACTCATTTCTTCATAGACATGCTGTTCATCAGATTACTGTGCCCAATATTCAGGACACATAGAAAAGCCTAATGGTCACTCAGTGTGTGACTAGATAAAGAAGCTATGGTATTCAATTAAAAAAAAATTGTCTAAGATAGGCAACAGGAAGAATGAAGGTTGTGACAATAGAAAAAAAACTGTAGCAGCTCTGTTTATAATAGCCAGAATCTTGAAACAATCTAGATGCCCCTCAACAGAGGAATGTATACAGAAATTATGGTAAATTTACACAATGGAATACTACTCAGCTATTAAAAACAAGGAAATCATGACATTTGCAGGCAAATGGATGGAACTAGAACATATCCTGAGTGAGGTATCTCAGAAGCAGAAAGACACACATGGTATATACTCACTCATAAGTGGTTATTAGACATATAATATTGTATAAACATACTAAAATCTATAATCCTAATGAAGCAAAACAAGGAAGATCATATGGAAGATACTCAATCCTCATTCAGAAGTGCCAATGCGACAGACATCAGAAGCAAGAAAAGACAGGGAACAGGAAAGGAGCCTATCACAGAGAGCCTCTGAAAGACTCCACTGAATGAGGTGTTGAAGCAGAGACTAAGCCTCATAGCCAAACGCTGGAGCAGAATGCATGGAATTTAATGAAAAAAGGGGGAGATAGAAAGACCTGGAGGACACAGGAGCTCCAAAAGGAGACTAACAAAGCCAAAAAAAAAAACCGATACAAACAAACAACAACAACAACAAATGGGTCTTGGGGCCTTGCAGAGACTGATACCCCAACCAAGGACCATGCATGGAGAGAACCTAAAAATCCCTGCTCAGATGCAGCCCATAGAGTCAGTCTCTAGGTGGGTGCCCTAGTAAGGGGATCAGGGGTTATCTATGGCATGAACTCAGTGGCAGGCTCTCTGATCATCCCCTTAGGGTTTGCAGCCTTGCCAGGCCACAGAGGAAGACAATGCAGCCAGTCCTGATGAAAATTGATAGGATAGGGACAGATAGAAGGGGAGGAGGTTCTCCCTTATTAGTGGACTAGGGGAAGGGCATAGAAGGAGAAGAGGGAGGGAGGGTGAGTTTGGGAGGAGATGAGGGAGGGTGCTATAGCCAGGGTACAAATTGAATAAGTTGTAATACATAATAGTAATTAATAAAAAACACAAAAAAAGGAAAAAAAAACTTGAGGAGCATTATGGTAATGGTAATAAACCAGGCACAGGGATAAATATCATATGATGTGTGCAACTGGACAGATCCCTCCAAGCGATGTTGAACAAATAGAGATGGGGTTTATGAGGGGGAGATAGAACTCACAGGGTACAACATTGAGGTTAAGTACAAAGAAGAAGTATAAAGGTTTAAAGCATAGAATGATGAATATAATAAAACTAATGCATACTTGAGATATGTAGTAAATAGTTTATAATTTCTCTTATTACAAAAGTAAGCATGCAATGTTAAAAACTAAGGGATATATGCATATATTAACTTTCTTCCCTGAAGTGGTCATTTCATCATATTTATCAGGGTGCCATGTTGAATCCTTTAAATGTACATATTTCATGAGACAAAAGAAGGTTCTGAGGCGATGAGTTAGTGGTGAAGTCACTTGCTGCTATTATGTAAGACTTGGGTTAGAAAACCAATACACAAATCCAACAGTTCACCATTGCCTGTAACTCCTGTGTTAGGGGTTCTCATGTCCACTTCTGCCCATTGAAGTAATCCACATACATGTGGTGCACATGTACACATTCAAACAGGCATACACACACATAAAATATCAAATAAAAATGCTAAGAATAATAAATGAAAAACAGGTATTTTAGAATTTTAACAATATAAAATATCTAATAGACATGAAAACATCTTTATTATTTAATTCTCTGTCTGTAAATACCGTACCAAGGATCTTATGGATGACTCTATTACCATTGCTACTGTTTCTTTCCTGTTTCCACAGAGTCTGAACTTCTCAGTTGCAATTCAAAAATCTATAAATATTATAGGTCATCTAAATGTACTAGAATGTTATATATTATAAAACATGTCACAATTTTCCTCCTCTTAAATCACTGCTCAGCAACATCTACATTCTGTCATGTGCAGCACATTCCTTACATTTTGATTTTCTTTTTTAACTCACAACGCCAAAAAAGTCACTGTGGGACAAAAATGGAAGAGAGTTATGTGACTCATGAGGCTAGAGACTATTTACCTTAGCCAGGTACAGATGCTATAGTTACTCATCCTCAATATAACAACCTATCAGAAAGTACTGCCTTTAAAACAGCAGGTGGAGGTCCTCCTCCCCTTTCGTCTGACCCTAGCCTATCTGGTCTTATCAGGGTTCTCTTTTATGTCTTGCTTTGTGGCCTGGTCAATCTGCTCCCCCCTCAGCGGGGAAGTGATCAAAGAGCCAGCCACTTTGTTCAGGTCAGAGACAGTCCCTGTTCCCCTTATTAAGGAGCCAATTTGGAGACTGAGCTGCCATTTGCTACCTCTGTGCAGGGGTTCTAGGTTATCTCCATGAATGTTCCTTGGTTGGAGTATCAGTCTCAGAAAAGACCCCTCTGCCCAGATATTTTGGTTCTGTTGTTCTCCTTGTGGGGAAGGAGGGAGGGTGGGTTTTGGAGGCAACAAGGATGGGGATACAGCTGAGATACAAAGTGAACAAATTGTAATAAAAATGATATTAAAAAACAAAAAAAAAACAAAATTAAAAAACCCACAGGTGTTATTTCTTAAGTTTCTCAGATTTAGCATTCCAAGAGAGCTTTCTACATGGTCCCATTATAGTTATGCACACAACCATTTCTTCCTTGTGTGTTCTCATGTGAGAAAAATTCCTTGAATATTCTGGAATCCTCATTTTATGGAATATAATTCCTTTCACTTGATTGAACTGTTTCCTGGAGGCCTGAGTTCCTAGTACTATTGCATTTCAGACTTGAGTATTTGCATGAAAACTTTTGGTGTAAGGATCAAAATACTCATCACCATTCAGGACCTGTGTGTTACACAATATCGAAGAGATGACATCAAAATTGTGGATGATGGTGAGATCATGAGCATTGTCTTTTTATTTTTATTTTTTATTATTAATTACATTTTTAAACTCTGTATCCCAGGTGAATCTCACTCCCTCATTCCCTACCAATCACACCCTCCCTCCCTTGTCTACTCCTTGCCCCTTTCCAAGTCCACTGATTGGGGAGGACCTCCTCCCCTTTCATCTGGCCCTGGTTTATCAGATCTCTGCAGGACTGGCTGCAAAGTACTCTGTGGCATAGGAGGGCTGCTCCTCCCTTGCTGGGTCGGGAGGTCAAAGAGTCTGCCATTGAGTTCATGTCAGAAATAGTTCCTATTTCCCTTACAAGGGTACCCACTTGAATACTGAGCTACCAAGGGCTACAAGCAAGCACAGGTTCTAGGTTATATCCACCCATGGTCCTCAGTTAGAGAAACAGTCTCATATAGGACCCCTGTGCTCAGATATATTTGGTCCTTGTGGAGCTCCTATCCTCTCCAGATCATATTAACTCCCCCTTCTTTCATATGATTCCCTGCCATCTGCCGAAGGTTTGGTTATAAGTCTCAGTTTAAGCTTTGATACAGTGCTAGGTAGAGTCTTTCAGGGGTCCTCTGTGGTAGGACCCTGTCCTGTTACTTGTTTTCTCCTACATCCCATTTGTCTTTGTAAGGAAGGATTGATTATCTTACCCCGGGTCCTCTTTTTTGTTTATCTTCTTTAGGTGTATATATTTCAGTATGTTTATCATATCTTATAGGTCTAAATAAATAATATATACCATATGTGTCTTTTTCCTTCTGGGATACCTCACTCAGAATGACATTTTCTAGATCAACCATTTGCCTGCAAATTTCATGATTTCCTCATTTTTAATTGCTGAGTAGTATTCCATTGTGTAAAAATACCACAATTTCTGTATCCATTCCTCAGTTGATGGACATCTGGGTTGTTTCCAGGTTTGGCTATTACAAATAAAACTGCTACAAACATGGTTGAGCAAATGTCCTTGTTTTGTACTTGAGCATCTTTTGGATATATGCCAAGGAGTGGTGTAGCTGGGTCTTGAGGAAGCACTATTCCTAGTTGTCTGAGAAAGTGCCAGATTGATTTCCAAAGTGAACATCGTCTTTTTGATGCTGTAAGGTACCAAGGTCCCAGCAAAGAAACAAACCTAGTAAGAAGTGAATCAGGTCTTTATATATTTCTACTTCTAACTTATTTATTTGTCGTATATGAACATGCATGCATATATGTGACTTCATGCCAAGGTTAAGTACACCATGTATAGATTTGAGGGTCAGAGGACAGCAAAGTTATTGTGTCTCTAATCATGTGGATAACAGGGATCAAACTAAGATATCAGTTTGGCAACAAGTGTTCTTTAGGGTGAACCATCTGTAACTTAAGGTGACATTGGTGTTGTTTCCCTTGGCCTTCTGAATCCTCAAAGTCATGGTTCCCAGCAAAGATGAAATTAGAGATAATATATAGGCAAGGTTAGCATTTGATTTTACATTTTAATCAACCCAGATCAATGTCATAATTGAATCTTCTAATTTATTACATGAAAAACATCTAATTATCAAGTGAATATAAGTAAAAGAATAATGGTATTCTAGCTCTAGTGCTGAAACTTGTCAACAGAACTTATACTTGTACTATGCTGCTATTCCCAAGTGATCAGAGTAAGCACAGTTTTCATACCACTCTCTTGCCATGTGCTGTAGCCATGTGCCTTACAATCAAATCAACCATCACAGGCTTTCTCCTTCAGTGCACGATGAGGAACAGCAGTACAGCACAGAAAAATGTGGACATTTTCCTCTCTTTCCATTCCAAAAAAAAGGAAAAAGAAAAAAACTCTAAAAAAATACTAAAAACACTTCTTTGCTATTTAATGATATAATATATTTAACACTTTAAAGAAATTTCTGTCATTTCTTTGTAAAGTAAAAATTTTAAATTAATGAACATGCACAAAGACCTGCCATTATTATGTTCTACAACTATGAAACTCACGTGATAATATATCATCATTATTATTACTTTTCAACTAATGTATAAAACATGTTGACTGAGTAAATAAAATTACACCTATGTTCTGATATAATTCGAATTTTTAAATCATTTTTTTAATTTATTTATTTTTATATCAATCACAGGTTAGGTACTTTGCATCCCCAGTGTAGCCCCCCTCCTTCGTTCCCTCCCACACTCCCTCTCCCTCCCTCATCTCCATCCTCCCCGCCCCCTCCAAGTCCACCAACAGGGGAGGACCTCCTCCCCTTCCATCCAACAACAGCTCATCCTGCCTCCTCAGGGCTGGCTGCAAAGTCTGCCCCTGGGATCTAGCCAGTCTGTCACTCCCTGGCTTGTATGGGGGAGGATCAAAGAGTCAGCCATCAAGTTCATGACTGAAACAGTCTCTGTTTCCCTCACTAGGGTCTTCAGTCTGACACCAAGCTATCATGGGCCACATCTGAGCAGGGGTTCCAGGCCAAATCCACACATGGTCCTTGATTGTAGAAACCGTCTCATACAAGACCCCTGTGCCCTGTTCAGTTTGGTCTTTGTGGAGCTCTTGTTCTCCCCAAGTCTCACCAACCTCCCCCAGATCTATCATTACTTCTCACCCTCTGCCAAAGTCTTGATTGTGAGTCTTAATATCTGCTCTGATACATTGCTACAATGAC
>JAQQSO010004720.1:0-12560 GCA_028658305.1 Pachyuromys duprasi | reverse complement strand
TTCTGAGTTGCCATATATGCCTTGATCACTGGTGATTAGGGCTGTATTTTTATTGTTGTTTCCAAAACTTGATTTGTTTCAGTGTTTTGGTCAAGTACACATCACAAGACAGGAGCAATCAATTATCAAGAATCAATAAATTGCTAATGTCATTTCCATATCTCAAGCAAAATTAATTTTAAATTTATAGACTTCTAGTTAAAATAGTATGTATTGACCATTATATTCATATTTGAATAAATATCAAATTGTCAGATGACAATCTTGATAATTATTTTTGAGAAATAATAATGGATCTATAGGAATCCTGGGAAATATACTTCTCACAATCTTTGTTGTTTAATGATGCTTATGAGAATCTCATTATAATAATGGGATTTTTTATTGATAAAACAGAAATGTGCAGGGCTGGGAAGATAGCCCTGTGGTTAAAAGAATTTACTGCTTTTCTACTACCCTAACTTCAGTTGGTAGCACTCATGTAAGGACTCTCAGATCCGCTGGTAATTCCTGGGCAATATGATAATGCTCTGGTCTCCAGAGATAACTGCATTCATGTGCACCATCAAATACACATATAATTTATATTTATTTATTGTTAATTTTAATTGTTTTTAATTAAAATATAATTTCATAGCTTTACCCTCTCCCTTTCTTGCCTCTAGCTCCTCTTAACTAGGTCCTGCTAGCTGCTCCAACATCTTCCATGCCCCACCTACTCAAGATGACACACTCTTTTCCCTAATTATTATTATTACATACATGCATATATATGAGCAAATAAATTCAATCTAATAGATTTAAAATGTTTTAAAAAAGACAACAGCAAGTACTTTCTAACTCTAACTCACTGGTGTGGGTTTAATTGCACTGTTCTTCTTTAATCAAGCATAGAAACTCATCCGTCACTCTACTGAGAGTTGGATGCTCTGAGGTGTGAAAATGATTTCAACCAGAGATTGTTCATTAGCAAAGGGAAATGAACTGGGGATGCAGCTAGAGATACCGTCCTTAAATATGTCTTCCAGTCTATCATGCATGATGAGGTTATTTTGTTTTCTGTGTATTTCTCACATGTTATTGGGTACGGATGGAGGCTTTGTCAGATCCCTTGGAGCTGGAGTCCCAGGAGTTTGGAACCAACTCAGGTTCACTGGAGAACCAAGAAAATATTCAACCACTGAGCCATCTCCAGCCCCAAACTCTGAATTGTTTTTTAATTTTTCGAAGCAGTTTATCTCAATTATCTAAACTGAGTAAAATAAATTTAATCAACATTATGCAGAATTTTCAAATTTACATACTGATTTTAGGAGACTGATATGTAAAATATTGATATAATATTGATAGGAATTATTGGAAATTGTTTTATAAAATTTTTCTCATAAAACACTATGAAGACTTAATGTTTGATATTGTGTTTTAAGTAAGAAAGTACACTTTATATTTACATTCATTATTACAAATTTCTATGGAGATAAAAATGATTTCCAATAAAAAATCTCATTTTAGGACTTTGTGTATAGGTTATTTATTTGAAATGAACACAGACCAAAGAATTAAATTCTGTAGCTTATACAAAAGTGTTGCAAACAGAAGAGAGTGTTTGCAAATATTAAACTATTGCAAAATAAGACATCTCTAGTACAGTAGATATTAATAATAATTTTGTAACAAAAACAATTTGTACATAATATTTTATATTCTCTAGCTGTGCTAAGCCCAAAGAAATATTTGGCTCTTCATAAAAAGAATGCACTTTAATGAACATCCATACAAAAATGTATACATTTCAGAAATAGTCCCATAAACTCAAGTCAACAACAAAATAAAAATGAAAAGACAATATGATATAAATAGAAATTAACTCTTTTTAATTAAATTTTAAGAAAAAAACTAGATGGAAGTGCCAACTTTTAAATGAATGAAGAAAGGACACTTTTAGAGAAACTAAATAAATTGTCATTTTATTCATAAATTAGAGAAACTTTCCTTTTTCAGAGTCATCATTGAAAGCTGCTGTGATCCTTCCAGGCTTTTATTCAGTCTTTGTTGCTTGCTTGGGATTTTCTTCTGTTTTTCTTATACTACTCTGTTATTGGCTGACCATGAAGACTTCATTGCCCTGGCCTAGTAACCGTCCTTTGCAAAAAGACTAGCTTGCTTGTAACAGCCAACATTTGTGACTTTGAGCAAGACCTTTCTTTGACTGCTTGACCCTTTTTGCCCTTATGTTACTCAGCTAGAATTACCAAGGAATCACACCATTTAGAAACATCCATCAGTCAGTGATTAATAGGTCTTTTATTCATACTCTTACAGAAAAAAATGCCTAAATATTAACCCTTTACAAAATTTGTTCTAAATTATCTTAGCAAAGAAAACAGCCAGCATTCATACTGTTATTTCAGTGTCAATCCAAAGAGAACTCACCCCAATACGTTTACTCTTAATTTTGGGGGAGTAATAGATCTTTTGCGTGCTACATTCTGATTTAGACAGGGACTACAACATTCTCAAGTATACAGGAGACAGTTACTTCCTTAAGCAAGTATAAAAAGTACATTTCCTTAATTTGGTAATGGATTTGAGAGGAAGAGATTGCAATTACACTATTTCAACTCTAAGAAAAAGGCCTGTGACATTGGAAGGTTAAATGGCTCACTACTCGTAAGGAAGAGTGCTTTGGAAAGGAAGACCAAAATCAAACTAGAGGTCACAGTCAGCACAAAGGGAAAACGGGAATAGAAGATCTATTTAAAGCAGGCCTCCACACCACCTTCTTGTAAATGGCATGGTCCTCAACACATAGAATTACTCAATACATTCTGCAAGATCAAAATTAGTAAAGGAATATTCTGTAACCAAAGTGAAAGTAACAAAAAATTAAAATAATAAAAGAAAAAATAAAGATCCATATATTAGAGTTGAATGATTATTCATATATGTTGTATATATAGCTCTGAAGAATGAAGAGAGTATAAAAAAACAAGGAAGATTATCTTTAAACTTTGACATTAAGTTACACAAATTCCAATGAATTAATTTATTATGATTATGTAAATGAATATGAGTAACCCCAAAACAAATGATTCGCCACAAATTCATATTATCATCAATGACCCCATGGAAATTACATCATGGAGTTCCTTTTCAGTTCACTTTCCTCTTCCAATTTCCTCTAGTACCTCCAGAAATAAGTACCAGCTGGGATGGGAGGATGGAATGATAATTGTAACCCAAGCAGATGCTTTGTGTCTTTCTTCTTCCTTCTTCTACTGAATATTACCAATGACTCCATCACCAATCCAGAACTTTTCTATCACTAGAGCTGTCTGATCAATTAGCTATGTCTACCATGATAAAAGGACAAATCTAATCTCTATTTTAAAATAACAAAAGGAATGATTATGTTATGCTCAGAATAAAAAAGACATTCTGAAACATCATCTTTAAATATAAAATGATTGTCATTTATTCATGGATTCAGAAGCCCCCCCCCCAGTCTTCATTCTAATATTCAGTAAGGTGAAACATATGAACTGCAATGAGTTGAGGGCCAACCTCAGCTAGTAAGTCTATGGCAGAGAAAATAAAATAAAATAATATTATAAATTGCTTTTTCCTTTTTATATAATTTTATTTTTTATATTAATCACAGTTTATTTACTTTGTATCCCAGCCATAGCCCCCTTTCTCATTCCCTCCCAATCCTACCCTCCCTCCCTCATCTCCTCCCCAAAACAATTTAAGATTCACACTATTGCAGTGGATATTCATATGCACAAATCATTCTATCTAAAATATATTACTGATAATTATTCTGCTTTCAGAATAGAAAGTATAAAATTATTTTCAGTGAATGAACTTATCAAAATAAGTTCAAGTACAAGTTATATATAGGACATTTGTTCTACCTTAAACACTGAAAAATTAGTGTTAAATGTGAACAAAGTATTGGCACATTGGTGTATTGTAGCTGGCAAAATTTTCCTGAAATTAAATTAAAGGCATGTAAATGCCTTTAATTATGTGAATAAATATGTTTATAAGAGATAAATTGGGAAAATAATTGGCTTTATAACTAGGAAATATGCCTGTGTTGAAGAGTAAACAATGACAAATTTTGAGTGCATTTTTCCTATCCTTTTGAGGTCAAATATGTGAATGTTTATGTAGCTATGTTGTCATTGAATTAAGAAAGGCATCTGAGCTTATCTGTCTTGCTTAGCTGACTTGGGATCTAGAGGCCAGGCTTCTCCATATTATAAATGTGTGAAGAGCTTAAGACAGAACTGAATAAACGATATATGACTCCTTGTGAATGATAGTTTTCAAAAATAATGAAACGTTTTAAATATTGTGAGGTCACAAAATGCAATTTACAATCACACTGACATCAAACATTTAAAGTATACAGATTTAAGCCAACATTTGTTTTCAGAACATGAAAAAACAAAAAAAAACACAAATAAAGAAACAATCTGACAAGTAAAATATTTGATTTTTAAAAAATTAATCAGTGAACCAAATGTGAATTCATCAGTATTACAGAGTAAAATCCAAGAAAGAGAGAGAGAATGCAGAACACACACACAAGACAACCTCACTTGCATATGCAGGCAAGAAAACATTGTATGTTATGGATATATGTATAAATAGATGGAATTAGTTGCAATTATATTATTATTTATATTAATTATTATTATTTAATCAAGCTTACTTATAATACCCTGAGAGGAACTTTTAAACGTAATACAATGTCTGTTAATATAAAAAATTTATAGTCACATAGTTTCCAGATTTCCTTTACTGCTTAGAGAGAAAAATCAATTGATTAAACCAAGGAAAATGAAAGGTGACAGTGGAAAGTAAATTTATATTTGAAAAATTTGTTACATATTATCAAATAAAGCTTTCTTATTTTTCTACTGTTACAAGACACCAAGATGAAAGCAACTTCCAGGAAAAAAAAAGAGTTTATTAGAGACTTAAAGTTTCTCATGTACAGGGTAATAACTGTCTCGGGTAGCATGTGGTCAGGCAGGCAGAATGAAAGCAGGTGAGAAACTAGCTGACCACAAAAGCAATGACTTTGTTTGCTTTTGTTTGTTTAGTTCCTGGTTGTTGTTTTAGGAGGCTTTGTTTTACACTACTGTTTTCTGTTTCAGGAAGCGTAGAAAGTAAACTATTGTGTTCCCACATAGCTGTGTTAGGCTGTTGGTCATATCCTGCAGAAGCTCATGGTATACATGGATCCTAGAGGAAGTTTGGTGGGAGCTTGTTCCATTCAGTTTGAGTCTGGGTTTTGACAAGAGAAACAAACAAACAAACAGAAACGAGGGTACATGCAGCAAAGAGGAAACAAAGAACTGATACACACACACACACATATATGTGTATATATATATATACATATATACATCTCCATTTGGGGCAGTGAGAAAATACATTTGAATTGAAAATTTTAAAGTGACAGTTATAGGTTGACAAAATCCACCCTATCTATATGGAAATAACTGACCAGTGAAGTATAAATACATCATTGAAATTGAGCTGTACAGGTCTTGTATACAGGCACCATACAGATATAATGTCAATACATATTTGAAATGACTCAGAGTGCTAACAGAAATTAAAGTGTGGCCCTAAGCCTGGTTTTGCTGACCTAAAGAAGAATTGAAGGAGCGATTTAATTCATCAGATCCCTCATGCCTAAAGTTTCATTCCGATGAATCCCATGCAGGAATATCTCTAATATATTCTCCTTCCGTTGTGGGAATTTATATCTAGAGGGCAGATCATTTTCAGAAAGAGGATGAACATGGAATGTCTCCCACTCATAAAACAACCTTTTCTCCCACAATTTAACTAAAAAAAAGCTGGACTGTAGCTGTCTGAACCATATATCACTAATGTGTACAACAAAATGTAAATATGTCCTGGTGTTCATACAGAAATCCAGAATAAAACAGTGTCAGTTACTGCAATGTGAGGACTGAGGAAATTAAGATGCTTTCTAGATTTCATTATTTTATAATTTAAAAACCAATGCATAGAAATATGTTACATTTTTCTTGAATTATGTTAGCATTATAAAGGCTTTTTATTTATCAAATGTGCTTCACTTTTTTGTAGACAAGATTATGTACAGCAAGTGTGGGTCTTAATTTTTAGTTATGAAAATTAAGGTAGACTTAAGACATAAAGTCTAGCTAAATCAGTTGCTGAACAATATAAATAAATATGTTCTGACATTCAGGATAGAGCATGAAGCTGTGGAGATATTGTGGTTAGGGGAATCAAACACGGCAAAATATATTTCTAAGGTTTAGAAATCAAGGAACAAAAGGTACAATTTGGCTGAATTTGTTGTTCCTTTCCATGCTCCAAATAGAAATTTATTTTATTGAACTGTGTAGTTCTTCAAAGAAAGACAGGATATGCCGTTCTTATGGTGAAATACAAATTTGCTAGAGTCATTCAGCCATAAAACACAGGTACTGAACAATCCCGTCAACCCGGAGTCTCATAATTGCAGAGACAAACATGCAATGAATTGGCCTAAACTCGAGCATTCTATTTAGATAGCACCACAGCCTACAGTTCAAGAAAACTGATTTAAGCTTCTCATTGATGATGTGCCAAATACATGGATTCCTTGAATAATTTTATCCATTTCAAATACCATTTTTAGACTCCCAATTATTAAAATTGCACAGATAACAGGAAAAAGCAAGAAATAGACTCCCTTCCAGCTGTGCTGAGCTATTTAGGCTTAATATATTAGGCTTGTATATTAAATTATCTCCAAGGTGAAACAGTGTAATAAGTATGAAACATGTCTTCTCTCTGAGACTCAAGTACTCAGAACTCATCATGGCAGTCTGAAGCTTAGCCCTCCTGGCAAGTGGTCTGATTACTAAGCAGTGCACACAGCACATGGGAACGTCTGACAACACAGCCAGCATAAGCTAGCTAAAGCTCCAGGTCTTCACATATCTTCAACTATACACTCACATTAGTTCAGAAGTTCAGAAAGATGTTTTGAGTGTCAATATTCACCGTGTTATTAGAAATGGGTAGAAAGCAGAGTTCTGTTAGAAATAAAATCTGTTCATAACCTTGTATATCTGAGTTTTGAGTTTTATGTTCAATTCCTTATTTCCCATTTTTGTATTTGTGTTTTTGTATTCTCTAAATGCTTTACATTGAGCCTCAGACCCAGGATGAGAAAAGGCAGAGTGCTGTATCTGAGAGTAGAAGACATGCTGCTTACCTCAAATCCAGCTACAGATGCTGATGAAACTCTAGATACTGACACTCTTTGGGACTCTTCTCTTTATGGGTCCTGAAAACAAAAGAAATAGAGCATCCATGGAGGCTGCAGCCTTGCCAGGCCAGAGAGGAAGATGATGCAGCCAGTCCTAATGAAACCTAATAGGCTAGGGTCAGATGGAAGGGGAGGAGGACCTCCCTATTAGTGGACTAGGTAAGGGGCATAAGGGGAGATGAAAGAGGGTGGGTGGGACTGGGAGGAGACAAGGGAGGGCCTACAGAGGGGATACAAAGTTAATAAATTGTAATAAATAAATTAATTAAATTTTTTAAAAAAGAAAGAAATGGCAGCATTCTTAGATTTACAGATCCATCTTTCAATAGATTTTACCTGTCTGAAGAAAGAGGTTATGAGGTTTTTGTTTTGTTTTGTTTTGTTTTGTTTTGTTTTTTGTTAAATCTCCAAGAATGTTGATCCCTTTCTGGATCATAGTATTTATTTATGAATTCACTTAAAAGAAAAGGTGAAATACAGACTCAGAAAGTTTAAGTACCCATGAAGAATGTGTGCTTTTATGAACCTTTATGGGAGTCATAGGTTTCTGTTGATTTTTTTTTAATCTGAAATTGCTTGATAAAATTTTAATTTTTCAAAGAGCAGGCCAATCAGTTTCATGTCAGAGACAGTCCCTGTTCCCATTTCTATGGACCCCACTTGGAACTGAACTGTCATGGGCTACATCTGTGCAGGGTTCTAGGTTATCTCCCCCTGATGGGGGAGCAGCCTTACCAGGCCACAGAAGAAGACAATGCAGTCACTCCTGATGAGACTTAATAGACTAGGATCAGAAGGAAGGAAAAGAAGACCTCCCTATCAGTGGACTTGGGGAGGGGCATGTGTGGAGAAGGGGGAGGGAGGGAGCTACAGGGGAGATACAAAGTAAATAAAGTGTAATTAATAAAAAAATTCAAAATATTTTCAATTTTTATAATAGCTGATTCATAATAAAGTTTTAATATTGTTCAGACAATTTCATTTATAACCATCTGATTTATGACCATCATTGACATTAGTATAAATAGTATGTTTTCAACAATCACTTCATCACTGAGGATGATATGTTAATATTAATAGCATTGAACACACTATTATTCAAACGTCACTGTATTTGACTTTCTGCCACTTGCTTATTAAAAAGTTCATCCAACATTACTTATATTTAATTAATATTTTTCTTTTAACATGCTACCGATTGTGAGCTTTTCATACTTCCCCTCATTTTTGATGACTTTTTTTCTGATACTTTTTTTCTGATGAGACTGAGGTTATAATTCCTCAGGGGAAGATCACAGCAACAAAGGTGGAATTCTTACCATGTCATTGCAAGGCTCCTCCATGATTTCCCGCTGCTGTTATCATGTTGATTGTCTGTAGAGAGCGGCAGCTAGACAGCTTCCACTTTTCCCACACGATGCCACTTATAAGAAATTTATTTCACACAACTCACACTTAGGTTGCTGCTGTACGCTTCAGCGTCTGGTCATTTTACCATTGTAAGAGGGGACTTTTAACAAATGTACCTGATGATTTTGCTATATCCTGAAATTAGAGCCTTGCAGGCTCACTGGTTGGTGGTTTAGTCTCTGTGAGGTCCTATGAGCCCAGGTTAGTTGATTCTGTGGATTATTCTTGTGATGTCCTGGACCCCTCTGGCTCCTATAATGTTTGGCTGTGGGTCTCTGGATGTGTTTTTATCAGTTGCTGATTGAAGCTTTTCTGATGACAATTGGGCTAGGCATCAACCTGTGAGTATTGCAGAATATCATCAGACATAATTTCATTGGCATTTTTTTGACAGTCATGTTTAGTTCTATCCTAGGCCTCTTGGTTATTCAGTCTCTGGGTTCTGGACCCCCCAGGCAGTGTCAGGGGTGGGCTCCCTCTCACGGCAAGAGTCCCAAGCTGGACCAGTCATTGGCTGGCTGCTCTCACAATTTCTGTTTCATCTTTATCTCAGCATAATTTGTAATCAGGACAGACTGCAGGATGGAGGTCTTGGGGCTGGTTTGGTGTCACATTCTTTCCACTTGTCTGCTTACAGAAAATAGCCACTTCAAGATCTGTATCCCCCACTGCTAGGAGTCTTAGCTCGGGTCTCCCTTGTATATTCCTGGAAGTTTCCATTGCACTAGGTTTTTAGCTTATCCCAGAAATGGCCTCAATTCCAGTTCCCTTTCTTAGTATTCTTCCCTCCATATTCTATATTATCCCTACTTTACAGACACATTTTCTCAATGGAGGCTCCCTCCTCTCAGATGACTCTAGCTTGTGTCAAGTTGTCATAAACCTAGGCAGCATGGTAGCCTTAGAATATTCAGGGTAAGACATAAAGCTGAGGCTCACAGGGGCTGTGCTTTGAGACAAAATACAGGAAGGGAGACATCCAGATAGTTTCCTATATAACTTCCAGTTTTCCTCTAAGTGAGGGGTTCTCAACCCGTGGGCTTCAACTTCTATAGGGTTCAAATATAAAACATTCTTCATGTCAGATATTTACATTACTATTAATAAATTAGCAAAAATACTGTTATGAAGTAGTAACAAAGTATTTCTATGCTTGGGTCATCAAAACAATACAAACTGTATTTAAAGGTCACACACAGCATTAGGAAGGTCAAGAACGGCTGCTAAACCATAGATTTGCCATTATCATTTGAAATGTTCTGAAAACACAGGTGAAATCTCTATCCCAAAAACAAACTTTTCAAAAGTTCAGTAAGGCAGCTGAGCTTTGGATTCTTCTCTTCCTTGTTGACTCTATGAATGTAGCTTTGTGGTGTATGTTTTGTGCATGTGTATGTTTTGTACATGTATATTGTAAATATAAATGCATATGTGTCTGTCTATGTTTATCTGTGAATGTGTTGGTGTTTCAGTATGACTGTGTATTTTTCTGTTTCTTTGTATGTCTGTGAGAGTATCAGCCTCAGAGAAGACCCCTGTGCCCAAAATATTTTGGTTCTGTTGTTCTCCTTGTGGAGCTCCTGTCCTCTCCAGGTATTACTATTTCCCTATTATTTCCTAAGATTACCTTCACTCTGCCCAAAGGTTGTTTATGAGTCTTAGTATCTGCTTTGATATAATCCTAGGTAGAGTCTTTCATAGTCCCTCTGTGGTAGGCTCCTGTCCTGTTTCCTGTTTTCTCCTTCTTCCAATGTCTGTACCATTTGCCTTTCTGAGTGAGAATTGATCATCTTACCTAGGGTGCTCCATCTAGCTCACATTCTTTAGGTGTACAGATTTTTGTAGGTTTTTTTTCTATATTACATGTCTCCTATCCACTTATAAGTGAGCATATACCATGTGTGTCTTTCTGTTTCTGGGATACCTCACTCAGGATGATCTTTTTCTAGTTCCCACCATTTGCCTGAAAATGTCATGTTTTCCTTGTTTCTAATTGCTGAGTAGTATTCCATTGTGTAAATATACCAGAATTTCTGTATCTATTCCTCCATTGAGAGGCATCTGGGTTATTTCCAGGTTCTGGCTATTATGAATAAGGTTGTTATGAACATGGTTGAACAAATATCCTTTGTTGTGTACTTAAGCATATTTTGGATATATGCCTAGGAGTGGTATAGATGGAACTTGAGGTAGCACTATTCCTAATTGTCTGAGAAAGTGCCAAATTGATTTCCAAAGTGGAGGTACAAGTTTACATCCCCAACAGTAATGGAGGAGGGTTCCTCGTTCTCCACATCCTCTCCAGCATGTATTGTCATTTGAGTTTTGATCTTTGCCATTCTGATGGGTGTAAGGTAAAATCTAAGGGTTGTTTTGATTTGCATTTCCTTGATGGCTAAGGACTTTGAGCATTCCTGTGTTTCTCTGCCATTGTGTTTCCTCTACAGAGAATTATGTTTAGCTCTGTCCCCCAAGTTTTAATTGTATGACTTAATCTGTTGTGTTTAACTTCTTCTATTCTTTATATATTCTGGATATTAGACCTCTGTCAGATGTAGAGTTGGTAAACACCCTTTCACAGTCTGTCATTTGGTGATGATGACAGTGTCCATTGCTTCACAGAAGCTTTTCAGATTCATGAGGTTCCATATTGATTATTGCTCTTAGAGCCTATGCTGTTGGTGTTCTCTTCAGGACGTTGTCTGCTGTACCAATGAGTTCAAGTTTCTTCACTACTTTTTCTTCTAGCATGTTTAGTGTGTGTGTGTGTGTGTGTGTGTGTGTGTGTGTGTGTGTTTCATTGAGGTCTTTGAACCACTTGGACTTTAGTTTTATGCAGGGTGATAAGAATGGGAATATTTGCATTTTTCTACATGTAGATATCCAGTTAGACCAGCACTATTTGTTGAAGATGCTATTAGATTTTTTCATTGTATAGTTTTGGTATTTTTGTCAAAAATCAGGTGTCTGTAATTGTGTGGGTTTATGTCTTGGTCTTCTATTCGATTCCATTGAACCACTAGTCTGTTTCTATGACAGTACCATGCAGTTTTTATTACTGTTGCTCTATAGTACAGCTTGAGATCAGAGATGGAGATACCCTCAGTAGAGGGTTGTTTTAGCTATTCTGGGTTTCTTCTGATACCATGTGAAGATGAGAATTTTTCTTTCAAGATCTGTGAAGAATTGTGTTGGTAATTTCATGGGAGTTGCATTGAATCAGTAGATTGCTTTTGTTAAGATGGCCAATTTTACTAAGTTAATCCTGCCAAGCCATGAGCATGACAGATCCTTCCATCTTCAGAAATCATCTTCTTTTCTTTCTTCAGAGATGTGATTTTTTTTTTCATATAGGCCTTTCACATGCTTGATTAGAGTCACACCTAAGTACTCTATGTTATATGTGGCTGTGGTAGAATGTGTTATTCCCTAATTTCTTTCTCATTCCTTTTGTGTTTTGTATACAAGAGGGGTACAGATTTTTTTGATTGAATTTTTTTTTCTTCTTTTATTTATTTATTTATTTTTATCTCAATCACAGGTTAGGTACTTTGAATCCCAGGCATAGCCCCCTTCCTCAGTCCCTTCTACCCTCCCACTCCCTCCCTCATCTCCCTCCTCCCCACCCCCCCCAAGTACACCAACAGGGGAGGACCTCCTTCCCTTCCATCCAACCCCAGCTTATTCTGTCTCCTCAGGGCTGGCTGCAATGTCCTCCCCTGGGGTCTAGCCAGTCTGTCACTCCCTGGATTGTATGGGGGAGGGTCAAAGAGTCAGCCATCAAGATCATGACTGCAACAGTCCCTGTTTCCCTGAA
>JAQQSO010004719.1:0-12560 GCA_028658305.1 Pachyuromys duprasi | reverse complement strand
TCAGAAGTGGGATTGGTAATGATCCTTTCCCAATCTGTTGGCTGTCGTTTCGTTCAGATGACAGTGTCCTTTGCTTTACAGTAGCTTTTCAGCTTCATGAGGTCCCACTTATTGATTGTTGATCTTAGAGCCTGTGCTGTTGGGAACAATGGGAATTAAAGCAACATTTTAATAAATGTACTCATTGTGGACATTTGCAGGTATCAGCTCAGCATTTGAAAGTGTCCCCTCCAGGACATCTGGCTGAGTCTCAGCCTCTTCCAGATATCTCCAATGTTCATACTTTCTTTCAAGCATATACCTTGTTTGACAGCCAAGAAGACTTACTAGGAGAGTTGGTTTGTCTGAAATTATCTCTCTTCAGGGAGTGACCTAATGATTTTGGTCAATTTCAGGATCTGCTTGGAACTTTTGTGATGTTTACTCACTAAGCTTAAGGAGGTTAACATGTGGAATCTTTCAGATCACTATAGAACACCCCGTGGCTAAAGGTGTACCTTTCAGAACAGCATTATGTAGTTCAGTCAAAATTGATAAATTTTACAATCATAGCTTCATGGTAGCAATGGGAAATCAACAGAAGGGAAGAAAACAGAAAAAATAGGACAATAGAATCAATAATGTGACAAGTAGTATCAGATGACAGATGAGTCAACAATTAGAATCCTAATATGGCCTGTTTCAGACTACCTACTCTTGGATGCATGTACTATTTTACAAAAGAACCAACCAATAGCATGTTTTCACACTATTCATCACTTACTTATGTATTTATTTTGAGTATGAAAATATACTAATGCATATGGCAAAGATCTTTTAAAAGTGTTTTTAAAAGTCTAAAGCTTATGTTTGATAATTCAGAAAGAAATGAACAAAATCTCATTACTGATCATTTTAAATTTAACACATTTAAATGATAACATAAATCTGACATTAAACAAATCCAGCCTCAGTTGTACTTAATTTTTTAGTTTTTATATTTTAAAATGCAATCCATAATATAGATACCAGTGACAATAAATTGGTTCATTTTTCATTTACTTTACAAGAATCTTAAGCATATCCCTTTTGAGGGTGCTTAAATAAATTAAATTAATGTAATGAAGAAAGATGTTCTTAAGCTTAGAATTTCTAGTATTTCTCATATTTCACTATTCATATTCTTCAAATAATTGATTAAACAACTAAGAAAAGATAACTTTCACATACTGTGCTAAAGATAGAAACTAGAGCTTTGGTCATGTTAAGCCAACAATCTACCACTGGGGTACATCAAAAGCTCTCTGTACAGTAATTTAAATAATTCTCTCAAATGCTGCCTAGATTTCTGATCTTTTACAAAATTGCTGATACTATGATTTTTAGCCAGAGAGTCAAATCCTTTCTAATGAAATAAATGTATCCACTTGCCCTGTCCTCTTCCTCTTTGTGTATTCTCCAAGTTCCCCTCATCTCGTTATACAGAAGTAAACTATCTTATCTGCTGACAACACATTTCTCTACTTAGAAGAGTATGTGTTTAGCTATACATTTTAAGAAGAATATCTGTGTCTGGAAAAATAACATATTCTACAGTTTTTTGAAATAAATTTAAGGTATGAAACAAAATGTATTATTAATGAATGCTCAAAAACAGGGAAGGTATTCATATTCTTATGATGTGTTTCATATTAAAATTTGCTTAACACAACAAAATTATATTGTGGCTTGAATATTGGTGTCATTCTACCACTTTACGGTATTTAGACAGGTGGAAGTCACTATGTAAAAATCACCACTATTGTAAAGTACGGGTGGGCCCATCTGCTTCCAGAGGAGGACTCTCTGATAACTACTGGATAAAGCACCTACCTATGAGTAGAGTAGAATATCATTAAAAATCATCCCTTTCGTTGATTGTTGTTGTTGTGTGTTGTATGTGAGTCTACCATAGGTCTCTGAATTATCTGGTCTCCAGGTCCACTCCTGTGGCAACAGCCTCAAGTTAAACCAAATATTGTTTGAGCACTTCCACATGTTCTCTACCAGCACTACAGTAGAACATCTTACAGGCAGGACAGTCTGTAAGGGGATGTTTTGGCAACTGGGTTGGTGCTCAGATTTTCTTAGTGTAGTCTGCAGAGTAGCTTTTGCAACAAAGAAACTAAAATGTAGGCATAAAGGCTCCAAGCCTGTACCAGTTGACATCTTCATGTTCAATGAATTGAGTGGAAGTTCTCCTCAGCAATGAGGTCACTATGTCACTCTTCAGAGGACCTTCTCAATCATTAGACCAGGCTGTTTAGGGATTTCCATTGGACATCCTCAGCAAAAACACTCAATAAGATGTATCTAAGTCCCACCATGGAAGCCTTGCCTGGCTATGAAATATTTATAGTTGCATCTCTGTATCTTCCATTACTAGAAGTCCACACTAGGGTCACACTCATAGATTCCAGGAAATTTCTACTGCACTAGGATTCCACACCTCCCATCCTCTCTTCTCCTCACACATGATTCCTCCTGTTTCCGTCTCTACTATCCAGAGTCTACAACTCAGAGTTTATTCTATGTCTTCTCAAGGAAACCCATATTTCTGGCCTATAGCCCTTCTTACCTACCTTTTTGGGGTCTTTGGATTATAACTTTATTATAATTTTCTTAACAGTTATTAGCGGCTTATAAGTAGATATAACCCTTATATATTTTTCTGGATCTGGGTTAAATCACTAAAGATTTGGGGTTTTTTGTTTTGTTTTGATTTTTTTTTACATAGTTGTATCATTTTGCTTGCAAGTTTCCTGATATTGTATTTTTTTAAACTACTGTCAATATTTTTAACTACTCCATTTTTTCAGTGTAGCTCTATTTAAAAAAATAATCTATTCTTGAGAGACATATGGTTTGTTTTCAGATTCTGTTTATTATTAGACAGAAGACACAATGAATATAGTTGAGCAAGTATCTGTGTGGTAGAGTAAACATCCTTTGGGTATATGCTCCAAGGTGGCATAGTTGGGTCTTGACATAGGTCGATTCCTAATTTTCTGAAGAAATACCATATTGGTTTCTGTAGTGACAGTGCAAGTTTGTACTCCCACCAGCAATGTAGGAGTCTTCCATTTGCTCCACATCCTAGAAAACATGAGATGTCACTTGTATTATTCATCTCAGTCATATCTGACAACTATAAGACAGAATTTAAAAGTAGTTTTGATTTGAATTTTCTAATCGCTAAGGATGTTGGACCTTTCTTTAAGTGATTTCAGTCATTTGAGATTTCACTACTGGGAATGATCATTATATTTTCAAACAACTTAGAACACTTGAATGGCAGCATTGTCTTCCTCTGTGCACCCCCCAGAGGGAGGTGATCAGAGAACCTGCCATTCAGTTCATTCCAGAGAAATCTCCTGCTCCCCTTAGTAGGGAACCCATTAAGAGAATGAGTCTATAGCCTACATCTGAGTAGGGGTTTTAGGTCCTCTCCATGCATGGTCTTTGGTTGGGGTATCAGTCTCTGCAGAGCACATAGTGCTCAATATTTTTGGCTCTGTTGGTCTCCTTTAGGAGCTGGAAGACAATGCAGCCAGGTCTGCTGAGTCCTCATAGGTTAGAGTCAGATAGAAGGGGAGAGGACCTACCCTAATAGTGGACTAGGTGAGTGGTATGGAGGAGAAGAGGGAGGGAGGGAGGGTGGGATTGGGAGAAGATGAGGGAGGGGGCCACAACAGGAATACAAAATGAATAAATTATAATAAATAATAATAATTAATAAAAATGCAAAAAAGAACACTAGAATGGATAATCTCTACAGTATTTGTTCAGATGTTTCAGTGAGTTAATAGTTATTCTTCTTTCACAAACACCTCACAACATCAGCAACCTTTCTCTTCCTGAAGGTGGGAAAGAGTATCATTGAAAGATTTTTCTGATTTCCAGTATGTGCTTGCTCTACAATTTGTCCACATTAAAGACTCTTCCAGTTCATTTCAGCTCCTCCACAGATCTTGGAAATAAGAAAATTCTGTGGGAACAAGAATTATTGATCTCTATGAAATTTATACTATAATTTGTAGTGAAAATTTCATGAAATTTTTAAATGCAAAAAACATTAATTTTCAGTACAGAAATATTAGGCATATTCTATATCAATTGAGCTACCCCTTATTCCAATTATTATTATATCAGAGGAATAACTTATTTGTTTACTATTTTCATAATAATTTATTCATGATAAATTACAACCTTGACTTTTCCAGTTATTAACGTTATTTGTTATCAAATGCTGCTTGCTTGACTGTCAGCTATGTTTCTCTCATCATCAATTTCAGCTTCAAATACCTGTATTTTTCTTATTTAAATTTTATTTAAGCTGGACACGGTCAAACAGAGTTGTAATCCCAGCCCTTGAGGATGTAGATACAGCAGAGCTCTATGAGTTTGAGGTCAGCATGGTCTAAAAAGTGAGTCCAAGACAGTCAAGGCTATGCAGAGAAACTCTGTCTTGAAACACCCAAAAATATATTTAATCAAACTTCAAAAATGTTGGTAAATTTTACTGACATTCATGACAAAAAATTATGCAGAAAATATATAATTTCAAATGATACTCAAAATGTTACAGATATTATTTCATGTTAAACAATAATATACATTTAGCCATGAAATTGTAAAAGAAATAAGAAAAATCTATAACCAATATTTACAATGTAAATGAAGAGGACCAAAACTTCTGAAATACTAAATACATTGTAAAATATTATCTCTTGGATACTGAACTGCCATGGGCTACATCTGTGCAGGGTTTCTAGGTTTTCTCCATGCAAGGTACTTGGTTGAATTATCAGTCTCAGGAAAGAGCCCTGTGCTCAGATTTCTGGTTCTGTTGCTCTCCTTGTGGAGCTCCTGTCCTCGCCCTATCTTACTATTTCACACATCTTTTGTAAGATTCCATGCACTCTGCCCAACAGTTGGCCATAAGTCTCAGCATCTACTTTGATATTGTGTAGGGAAGAAAGGTGGGATTGGGAGGGGGGAGGGGGAGATTTATGGGAGGATACAATGTGAATAAAGTGTAATTAATAAAAAAACTAAAAAACATTATCTCTTTTAACTTTATAAACCAAATCCCTTAGCTCTTATAAAGATACATACCCTGCTTGTGAGGAGCCATGATGAGTACTTCTGACAATTATAAATTATAAAATATCAACTTTATATTTAAAAATTAAGAACAATGTAAGACTTTCTTAAGTTTATGTACAAACATATAGTTCTTGCTTTTTTCTTTCCCTTAATTCATTTAAACACTCTTACTGAAATATTTTATTGTGAATAAATTCATGCTCAAAAGGAGTACTGCTGATAATTCATGAATACATTTTGTTAGTTGGATAATCATTTATGTCTAATTTATTTAAGCTTGCATACCACGACAAAACACTACTAATTTCATTTTTTTTAATTCTGAAGATAATTGTTCCTTTTTCTCATAAAAACAACTACTTTACAAATGTGCAGGAGACCAGAGGACTTGGAGAGTAAAGAGAAACGAAAGGCAAGGGCATCTTTGAGACAAGGTGAAGACCTAACACGGGGTAGGCTTTTGGGAGGAAATAGTGGTGACTGTAGCTAATACCCCTAGTAGTGGGTTTCATAGAGTCTAAGGAGGCCACCTCCAAGCCAGAAAGGACTTCCACCGGAGGGGAGAGAAACACTGACTTACCCATAAAACCTTGACACAAAATTTACATTTTCTACACAATATGTAGGGATAAAGATAGAGCAGAGATTAAGAAAATGTCCAACTAATTCGTGGCCCAACCTGAGACTGACTCTATGGGAGAGAGCCGACCTCTATCGCTATTAATGATACTATGCCATGCTTTCAGATGAGAGACTAGCATAGCTGTCTTCTGAGAGACTCCACACAGCATCAGACCAAATCAGATGCAAAGATGGGCAAACACTAGAGGAGCCTTGTGGAAGAAGAGGGTGAATATAGAAAGACCCGGAGGAGGCTACTGCAGCTCCTCAAGAAAACAAATAGAGTCAAATAACCTGGGCCCAAGGGGTTAGGGGCTTATGAAGACCGAAGGACCCAGCAAACCCCATGTATGAACTGGACCTAAGCCCTCAACACATATGTAGCTGATTGGCAGCTTAATCTTGTAGGTTCTTTAGTAAGAGGAGTTGGGTCTTTCTCTGACATGGATTCTGTTGTCTGTTTTCACAAGACAATACACTGATGGAGTTGCCATGCCTAATCTCAGTGGAAAATGATGTTATCAGTCCTGATGGGGCTTGTTGATGGTGGGGGCGCTCCTTATTTGAAGAGTAGGAAGTAGGGGGAAGAGGGAGAGAAGGTGGGACCAGGAGGAGAGGAAGGAAGTGGATATGATTAGGATGTAAATTGAATAAACAAGCAAGCAAGTAAACAAATGGTATGAGTTATTACATTAAAGAGGAAATTTAAGAAATTGGGCATTCTAAACATGAGGACACTGAAACAGCTTATTTTAAAAATAAGCATAGTCTGAATTGAAAAACTACAACAAATATAAAGGAAAACACAGTTGACCATATTATGACTATTGTGTAAAACAAGAGGTACAAAAGCATTTCAAAACTTTCCTTTTCTTTTTTTTTTTCAAGAGGGTTAACTAACACTAAAGTCCTGTTGAAAGCCATATTGAAAGAAGCTCCCAGAGACTGGCACAGCAGCACAGCCTGTAATCCCAGCAGAGGCAGCAGGAGTTCTGAGTTTGAGGCTAGCTTGATTTACAAAGGTAGTCCAGGAGAGCCAAAGCTTCACAAAGAAACCTTGTCACTGGTCAAACGGCTTGCCTAGAACCCCCACAACCTTTCAGACTATGACAAGTAATATTAATAGCCATGTACACACTGATGTTAAGGCATTATTTTTCAATGCAGTTGGTGCTCAGGCTGAAGCTTCACTATACTCGTAAGCACTGATAAGCACACATTGTTCTGAAATGTGCTGTACATACTATTCAAGAAGAAAGGTAATCCTCACACTCACCCAGTTATAAACCCCAAAGGAGGTAACATGACAATCTGCCTGCAAGCTATTGCAGCTGTAACAATGATGGAGCAGTTGATGTAGAGTAATCAAACACTTTGTGTTTGTATTTAAGGCCCGCTCCACATATGGCACTATTAATGAAGCCTAGATCTGAGACTACATAGGTCCTGGTCTTCAGTGGAAAACATATTAGTATGATTATCCTGAATGAATATGCCAATAAAAAGATAGCTAATGCCATGTTGTTATGCCTGTAGGTCAGTAAATCACTTAAATCTCATCACTGCACTGGGAGATAATTAACAGAGAGACACATAACTGGGAACTGTTCAGGGAATAAGATTTAGAGCACTCATCACTCAGTGCAATGTGTTGTTCACACCCCTTTCTCCAAGTCTTGGGGATCTATGCAGAAGAGGGTGAAAGATAATAAACCAGAGGTGGTCAACAGCACTTTCTATATAGAACATGGCAGATGCACATATGAACTAACAAAGACTATGACACTGTGTAAAAGCCCTGCATAACTCAAGCTAGGAAATGCTGGCAAGTAAAGGGGAAATGGGTACAACGTTTCTCATCTAGCAAGAAGTAATTTATTTATTTATTTTTTATTACAGTTTATTCACTTTTTATTCTGGGTGTAGCCCCCTTCCTCATTGCTCCCACTCCCATCCTCCCTCCCTCTTCTCCTCCTATTTCCTTTCCTAGCCCACTGATAAAGGAAATACTCCTCCCCCACTATCTGACTATAGCCTATCAGGTCTTATCAGGATTGATTTCATTGTCTTCCTCTGTGGGTGGCCTGGCAAGTTAGGTTCCCCAGGGGAATGTAATTAAGGAGCCATCCACTGAGTCAATTTCAGAGACAGCTCCTGTTCCCCTTACTTATTATGGAACACATATTGAGACTGAGCTTCCTATTGGCTACATATGAGCAGGGATTCTAGGTATTCTCCATGCATGGTCCTCAGGTGGAGCATTAGTCTTTGCAGACCCCCCTGGGACCAGATTTTTTAGCTCTGTTAGTCTCCTTGTGGAGCTTCTGTTCCTTTCAGGTCTATCTCCTCTTTCTTCTGTAAGATTCCCTACACACTGCCTAAGGTTTGCCTATGAGTCTAATCATGTTTTGATACTCTACTGAGTAGACTCTTTCAGAGGCCCTGTGTGATAGGTTACATTTGCTCAACTCTGTTCATAGCCGCTTTATTCATAATAATCAGAAGCTGGAAATAACCTCGATGTCCTTCAATTGATGAATGGATATAGAAATTGTAGTACATTTACACAATGGAATAGTACTCAACTACTAAAAACAAAGAAATCATGAAATTTGCAGGCAAATGGATGGAACTAGAACAGATCATTCGGGGTGGCGTAACCCAGAAGCAGAAAGACACACAGGGGATATAGGATATAGTCACTGATAACTGGATATTAGCCTTATAATATAAAATAAACATACTAAAATCTATAGTCCTAAAGAAGCTAAACAACAAGGAGGATCCTAGGGCAGAGGCTTAATTCTCACGCAGAAGGGCAAACAGGATAGACATCTGAAGCAGATGAGGACAAGAAGATATTTTCGATGGATTTGTGTTTTGGAGAGTGAAACTCAGATTTCTTCAATGGTGTAAAACTCTGTATATCAACTAGGACATTTCTAATGCTCAGAAATAGATGGCTAACATAAAATGGACTCTAAAATAATTTGGGGGGAGGTTAAGTTTTTTGTTTGGTGTGTATGTGTGTGTGTTTGTTATGCAACGCTGTGGGGGTTGTTATTGTTTATTTGATTCAGTTCTTTGTTTTTGTTTATTGTCTTTAAGAGATAGACTGTTAAGTTGTGTGATGGATGGAAGGATACGGAAGCAGTGTATAGAGGAGAAAAAATATACTCAGGTTTTATTGTACAAAATAGTTATAAATAAAAAATAAAACTGAATGGACTATGCTTTAGTGTTTTTTTCTACCATATTTTGAAAAAGGAAGATAAAATCTTCAGCCTTCACTGGCAAATTCAACCCTGTAGAAAGGCAGTGTGTACTTACATATGATACAATTTCATATGATGTCAATGACAGAATCATTTATAGTTAAAAACCTACTGTCCTTAATTTTTTTCTTCAAGTTTTCACCAGGTTAGAGGACTAAAATAGGTATTGAAATATTGTTGTTTCTCACTTAAATCCACTCTGGTTACCCCTTATTTCTCATATACTGCTAGAGGTTTCTTAAATAAAATCCTTTGAACAAGTAGAGGTTTTTTTTTTTTTAATTAGGAAAGAAATATTTGCATGTGTATGCATGCATGCACACACGCTAGCACTGATTGCATGTGCAGACACACACGAATACACAAACATTCAATTCTAAAGTTATTTTGTTTGAAGAATATTCTAGTTAGCTGACATGTATAATTTTAATTCTTAGGAGATGAAGTGAAATGAGTGGTTGCAGCTGAGAAAGTTCTGTGTAATTTTAATGCCCCATTAACTCCCATTGATTTAGGATGTGTTTGAAATTCTACAGTTTACAGTCTGTTTCTTCTTTCTTTTTTCTTTCTTTGTTCCTTTGCTTCCTTCTTCATTTTTTATTTCTTCCTTCCTTTCTTCTTTTCTTTCTTTTATGTTTTTTGAAACAGGTTTTCTCTCTGTAGCGTTGGCTGTCCTGGACTTGCTGCATATACCAGAATAACTGAAAACTCAGAGATTCAACTGTCTCTGCCTCCTGGAGTGCTGGGATTACAGGTATGAACCTCCAGGCTGGGCTTACTGTCTGTTTCTTCAACATCATTTACTCTTTCTTTATCTCTCTCTCTCTCTCTCTCCCTATTTTTTCTATTTACTAATCTATTCTCATAGCTATTATTTTCTTCTTGGTGCTTGCAATCCCAGATGTAATAAGGCAATGTGGATGGTTAGACTATTCCTAGATGGTATAAATAGTCTCCAAATGGCAGCATCCAGTAGAGAATTCAATGGCCCTAAGTAGCTTTGGACACTTAAGTGTGTGTGGGTAGGCTGAAGTTTTGATTTTTAATATTTATTTAATCTTTATTGTAAAATCACACTACGATTAATGATTAATCTAGCCGAGAGCAATATTAAAGTTAATCATTTCTATCTTTTAATCAACACATACTCCTCAGGTTATCTAATCAATTTTCACTACTTAAATATGCACTTTTATGTTGATTAATTTTCAAACTGTGTCTCCTGGCAAGATTTTTCCATCATTTCAGTGATAATGCATACTTATACGTAATCAAACCATTATTCTTGACCCCGCAACAGTTGCTATATACTGATGCATATATTTTCTCTTCCATGCTATATTTTATGAGTATATATCCTTTTGTTGTCATTAGCTTATTTTATTCAATAACATTTTCATCTTAATTAGTGCAATAACATCTTTCAGTTCTTAATTTTAATTCATAGAATGAACATCACTAATGTAATAAAAAGTTGAGCATCTGTTTTGTAAACATGACTATTATACCCTAATACATATGTTCTCAAAGTGGTGATTATTTTACCTAAATTTGTTCCAGCACCGTAATGGAGATATCTATCTGTTTATAGGTAACATTTACATCTTCAGTTTTGTTCTTCTGCCAGGCTTGTGATAGGCAATGAATAGGTTCTCATGGTAAGAATCAGATACTGTACAGTGTACTTCATTGGTAAATTGTGATATTTTGTAAGTTAGGTATGTTAAATACAAAGTTAATTTAGGAAATACAAATTATAAAATCTATACTAATTATTTTCTCCCATTGCTGGAACACACTACCTGATAAATCCATTTAAGGAAGGAAGGGTTAATTTTGTTCCTCAGCAGAAATATAGACTGCATCCTGATGAGTCCATTACTGTGACAGGAGCTTGAAGTGGCTGCTCAAATCATGCTTGTTGTCAGAAATTAGAAAGTGTTCACTGTTAATCCCATTTTTTTATCTCCTTTCTATCTAAACTGCTCCTCTACCCACTTTTAGTGTGGGTGGGTTTTTCCACCTCAGAATACCTAATCTAGAATTTCTTTCATAGTTGCACTCAGAGTGTAGTTCTAAGAATATTTTAAATTTCTTTGGATAACCAAAATTAACATTCACAATGGAATTATTGGCACAAAATTCCTCTTTTATGTTGAAGAGAATATGTGTTTTATTAGGTTCAGGCTACATCGCTTTCTTATAAGTAAATCTAATTAGCTGTGCATGGTGGCACAATATTTTAATGGCAACACTCTGGAAGATAGAAGCAGGCAGACCTCTGTAAAGTTGAGGCCAGCTTAGTTTACAAAGTGAGTCCAGGACTACAAGGCTACACAGAGAAAATTTTTCTGAAACAATTAAACAAACAAACAAACAAAAAACCCAAACAAACAAACAAAATAGGAAATCTAATTGAATGGTGTCATCTACGATTTTTATAGACCCTTCTCAACACATCAATTTTTTTTAATATTCATAATTGTTTTCTTTCAGCTATAAACAACTTATACGGTGACTCCAGCCACTTACTGTTAAAGAAACCATTAAAATTTTAAAGCTATATACTACCATAGATTGCCCAGGAGCCTGCTTTTACCATATAGCCCTAGTCATGTGAGATGTTTTGCTATTATGTCTTTTATCATAGCTTTCACTGAGTGTTACAATACACACATGAAAAGAACAACTCTTTCTGCAACTTTGCCAAACTGCCAGAAATGCCATATATGGGGGTAGCCACTAAGACCAGGAGAGGACAGAAGCTCCACAAATTGAGCAACAGAACCAAAATATCTGGGCCCAGGATTCTTTTCTGAGACTGATACTCCAACCAAGGACCATTCATGGAGTTAACCTAGAACCCCTGTTCAGATGTAACCCATGGCAGCTCAGTATCCAAGTGGGTACCCTAGAAAGGGGAACAGGGACTGTCTCTGACATGAACTTAGTGGCAGGTTCTTTTGCACCCCCTCCCCCGAAGGGGGAGCAGCCTTGCCAGGTCACAGAGGAGGACATTGCATTCAGTCCTAGTTTGACCTGATAAGCTAGGGTCAGATGGAAGGGGAGAAGGACCGTCCCATCAGTGGACTTGGAAAGAGGCATGGGAGGAGATGACGGTGGGAGGGTGGGATTGGGAGGGAATGAGGGAGGGTACTACAGCTGAGGTACAAAGTGAATAAACTGTAATTTTTATTACAGTTATTATTATAAACTGTAAAGCAAAAGACACTGTCATCAAAACAAAATGACAGCCTACAGGCTGGGAAAGGATCTTTACCAATCCTACTTCTGACAGAAGGCTAATATCCAGTATATATAAAGAACCCAAGAAGTTAAAAAGTAAGAAATCAAGTAATCCAATTAAAAAATGGGGTATGGAGCTAAAAAGAGAACTGACTGTAGAGGATTATACAATGGCAGAAAAACACTTAGAGAAATGCTAAACGTCCTTAGCCATCAGGAAGATGCAAATCAAAATGACCCTGAGATTTTACCTTACACTCATGAGAATGGCTAATATCAAAAACTCAAGTG
>JAQQSO010004718.1:0-12560 GCA_028658305.1 Pachyuromys duprasi | reverse complement strand
AGGTTGGTGAGACTTGGGGAGAACAAGAGCTCCACAAAGACCAAACTGAGCAGGGCACAGGGGTCTTGTATGAGACGGTTTCTACAATCAAGGACCATGTGTGGATGTGGCCTGGAACCCCCGCTCAGATGGGGCCCATGATAGCTCGGTGTAGGACTGAAGACCCTAGTGAGGGAAACAGGGACTGTTTCAGTCATGAACTTGATGGCTGACTCTTTGACCTTCCCCCATACAAGCTGGGGAGTGACAGACTGGCTAGATCCCAGGTGAGGACATTGCAGCCAGCCCTGAGGAGACAGGATGAGTGGGGGTTGGATGGAAGGGGAGGAGGTCCACCCCTGTTGGTGGACTTGGAAGGGGCAGGGAGGAGAGAGATGAGGGAGGGAGTAGGAGGGTGGGAGGGAATGAGGGAGGGGGTACGCCTGGGATGCAAAGTACCTAACCTGTGATTGATATAAAAATAAATAAATTAAAAAAAAAAGAAAGGCAAATGGGATGGACATTGGGAGAGGGAGAAAACAGGGAACAGGACAAAAGCCTACCACAGAGGGCCTCTGAAAGACTCTACTCAGCAAGGTATCAAAACAGATGCTGAGACTCATAGCCAAAGTTTGGGCAGAGTGCAGGGAATCTTATGAAAGAAGGGGGAGGGGGAGAGATAGGAAGACCTGGAGGGGACAGGAACTCCACAAGGAGAGCAACAGAACCAGAAAATCTGGGCACAGGGGTCTTTTGTGAGACTGATACTCCAGACAAGGAGTTATCTCCATGCATGGCCATAACCTAGAACCCCTGCACAGATATAGCCCATGACAGCTCAGTGTTCAAGAGGGTTCACCAGTAATAGGAACAGGGATGTCTCTGACATGAACTCATGGGCTGGTTCTTTGATCACCTCCACCTGAGGGGAGAGCAGCCTTACCAGTCCATAGAGGAAGACAATGAAGCCAGTCCTGATGAGACCTGATAGACTAGGGTCAGATGGTCTGGGAGAGGGGCATAGGAGAAGAAGAGGGAGAGAGGGCGGATTGGGAGGGGGTTACAGCTGGGCTACAAAGTGAATAAACTGTAATTAATAAAAATAAAATAAAAAATTTAAAGATGGTGTACAGAGCTAAACAGAATTCTCAATAGAGGAATAGCGAATGGCAGAGAAACACTTAAGTGCTCAGCATCCTTAGCTATCAGGGAGAATGCAAATCAAAAAGACCCTGAAATTTCACCTTACACCCATCAGAATGACTAGGTTCTCAACCTTCTTAATGCTGTCACCCTTTAACACAGTTCCTCATGTTGTGGAACTGTATAACTATTTTCATTGCTACTTCATAACTCTAATTCTGATGCTGTTATAAATTGTTATGTAAATATATGTGTTTTCTGATGGTCTTAGGTGACCCCTATGAAAGGCTCATTTGATCCTCAAAGGGGTCTAGACCCACAGGTTGAGAACCACTGTTCTGGAGCTCTCTCCCACCCCCACTGTGACTCTTGGGAAAGAACACTCATGTGCAGGGCTAATCTATCTCTACACGCACATACACATAAATGTAAAAAAAAATTAAGATTCCTGTCCCTCATTATCCTAAAATGCACTAAAATTAAATTTTAAGGTTTTTTTTTTTGCATTGAGGAATAAGGGAGTATTTAAAAAGTTTTGTGGCTTTCTTTATACTCATCTGAATGTGTGTTTATGCAAAATTTAACATTTGTCCCTAGAGAGCCCAGGGGAAACCATTTATTTTGCAAATGCAATACAATGCCATTACACATTGTATATTCAGCAAATACATTACTGCAGTCTCCCTTCAACCAATGCCACCTAATCCACTCCAAAGCAGTACCACCATGTAGAAGCTATGAGGTGCAGGTTGCTCTGTGATACATGGGTTTGGCAATTAAATGCTCCTGAATATCTCAGGCTTTAGGGCTTGCGAGGCTCATCAAAGTCCATATTTATAAATATCAAAAAAGATATACCTCAGATTCCAAGGCAAAGGATCACTCATGCCTTTTTTACTCCCTTACTCCATCCTAAGCCACTTACCATACTTGCAACTGACATTTCCTCTTCTGGCCTCTACACAGTCTTCCATGTGTAGCTCAGTCTCTGCCTCCTCAAAAAGTCTTATGCAATTGTGCCTGGCTAAGTTGACCCCCACCAACAGCTGGTTTTCACATTGCTTGTTGCTCAGTGACCTATTTTTCTCTGACACTGGCTTTCCCAGGGACACACATTCTACTTCACAATTTCATTTCTGTATCAGCCCTGAGAAAAGCAAATATGCATTAGTGTGTTATAAGAGTTGAAAGTTTTCAAAGTAGCAGCATTTACTCACAGGCTCCGGACTCCAGGGACTCTGAGTCACTGCTACAACAAATTAATAGTCATAAGAAATGCTTCTCGAACAAAGAGATTCTCAACTTTAAAAATTACAGTTACTTATTTATTTGTGTGTGTGTATGTTGAGGTGCATGTGTGCCACAGCATGCACATGGAAGCCGGAGGAGAACTGTGGCAGCTGGCTCTCTCCTTAAACCATGTGAGTCCTGGGGATGAAGCTCACACCGCCAGGCTTGGCGGCAATCGTGTTTTCCTCCCGAGCCACATCGTTGGCTCTCAGCTTAAAACAAAACATTTCTACAATACACTTGAATCAGTTGAGATTTTTCTCTCTTTTTTCCATATTCTATAAGAAAAACACCAGGCAATGCTCAGCCTCATAGAATCCTTTTCCAGACCACAGGCCTGCAATTTCACCCAGAAGGTAAGCTGTATCTTCCTTGAAGCAACCATCTTAATATTCGAAACAAGTTGCTGGGACTGGGTTCATGGCTCAACTGGAATAGTGCTTGCTGCATAGGTTTTGGAACTTGAGTGGGATCCCACACAGCCCTCTGAAAAACACCGGGTGTGCTGTAATCCCAGCTCCGGAGGGGTGGAGACAGGGAGATTCCTTGGCCTCACTGGCTAGCCGGCGTAGCTGAATGAGTGAGTTCCAGGCGCAGTGAGAGACCCTGCTTCAAAAACAAGCGTGGAGAGTGACAGAGAAAGAGAGTGTCAACCTCTGGCCTCCACAGGCGAGTACAGACACACAACCCTCCCCATAGACATACACACACACCAACAAAAATCAAATTAAAATTCTGCCTAAGCTTGAAAGTTAGTTCCACGTATATACACATATAATATATACGTTTATATATATTATATATTACATTTAAGAGAGGTTTGCTTGACATCAACATTCAGTCATTTTAGTGCTGTTTCAAGTATTAGCAAACCCACGTAGTCAAGTGCGCACCTCCAAGCCACTGAAGAGCACCACCACTTGTGATGGCTATTATTAGTTGCCAACCTAACATATCTGGAAAGAGGGAACCTCAGTTAAGGAATTGCCTCCATCAGATGGGTCTACAGTCCGTGTGGCATTTTCTTGGCTCCTAACTGATAGAGGAGGGCCCAGCCTACTTTGGGAAGTACCACCTCTGGCATGCGGTTCTGGCTTCTACAAGGAAGCTAGCTGAGCAGCATGAAGCAACCAGAAAATGGCGGTTCTCCTTAGTCTCTGCTTCAGTTCTACCTCTGCAGCAGATACCACCTCTTTTTCCCTCGACGAGGGGTTGTAATTTGTGAGTCAAACGAATTCTTTCCTTCCCCAGGTTGATCAGTATTTTATCACAGCAACAAAGAAACTAGTATACTACCCCTCCACAATTTATGAGCTCTTTAGAGTCAATCTTTAGGCAAGAGTTGATCAGTATTTTGCCTCTATGCTCTTGCTTTTTTTTTTTCCAGAATGTTCTAAGTGGAACAATACAATGTGTACAGTTCTTTGAGCTTGTCTTCTCTCACTTAACAGAAAGTGGATGAGATTAATCCACGCTGCTACAATTACAGATTGCTCATTCTGTATTACTGTTGAATATGTATATCTTTCTGTGGAATCTTGGAGTCTTGATTTAAGAGCAATTGTTGGGATCTAAGATTGCTACTGGTGGCCTGTGGAGGTAGATCTTAATAGGGGCCTCTCTTGTTCCACCCTATAATGCATATACAATGGCTTGAGACTCAGGCAGCTCCACACCAGGACTTCACTTAGAAGAAATAATGATGGGACATGCTGCCATTTCTTAGGAGGGCCAAAGTTAGTTAGGAACAGGCAACATGTTACTTGATGGTATTTAGAACTTGCATTTCAGGGTGGATAAATAAGAGCACAGATGACAAGACCTGGCTTTAAATGTTTTCCATTGGAGATCTACAGTTATGCATGGAGAGGAATTACCAAAGAGCCAGGAACTGAGTGCCCTCCAACAAGTGATGGGGTGTTGAGAGCATCACAAATAAATCTCTTAATGCAGAAACTACAAAGTAAGCTGCTATTTTTACACCTGAAAGAAAAGCTATCAATAGTTTTAAAAAATGCTCCCTCTGAAGGTTTTTGGAGAGCTTCTCACTCTTGGCTAGACTCAAGAACTAGGGGAGGGACATAGTGGGGGAAGAGGGAGGGAGGGTGGGACAGTGAGGAGATGAGGGAGGGGGCTACCGCCAGGATACAAAGTGAATAAATTGTAATAAATAATAATATAATAAAGAAAAAATTTAAAAATATATGTACCAAAAATAAATTGCCTAGAGAGCTTGCTAACACTGCCACCATGTCCAGGCACAGTGCCTCGAGTTGTCATTCATCAAAATTTTAAATGCCTCAAAGAGGAGGAGGGTAAGCCTTAGCCTAAACAGTATAGAAGAGTCCACACATTTCCTGACAATGGAGGACTACCTACAGAGGGAAGGTATAGGATAGACCTTTTGCCAGCAGGGTTTTGTATTGTGTAATTCACTTCTGGGAAGAGGATGAGGTCAGATCTGAAAGGTGTCATCCAGGGATGAGGAAGAAGGTTGCAGCTGTTTGCAGAATCAACATGGCAGATAAGAGAGAGAAGGGAGGGGGTGGAGGGAGCTGAAAAGGGAGGAGGGGAGAGAGAGAGAGAGAGAGAGAGAGAGAGAGAGAGAGAGAGAGAGGAGAGAGAGAGAGGCTGTGTAGTCACTGCCTTTTCTGTTAGGCTGCAGTCTAAAGCTGAAACCTGGCTTACACATCTTTGGGAATCGTACCTGGGCAAATGGGGCCTCAGAGGGGCTGGTGGAGTCACCGACTGATTGCTCGCCCCGAGAAAAGCATTGTCAAATGCAGATAGGTTTAATACCGCTGTGTGCTTCTTTTGACATATCCATTTATGTTTCTCACCTGTTTCTCACCATAAGGTGCAACTGAAAAATTCAGCTACCGAAGGCTGTGTTAGCACATAACTCTTATTTTTATGAAATTAGATAGGCCTTTAGGTGTATAATTATGTGTAATCCATGCAGCTTATAGGATGGGTGAGTCTTTTTTAACCGGCATTATTATAGGGTGGCTTGATTGCACATCCCCATCAAATGTACAAATGTAACCATAAAGAGATAATTGTGAAGCACGAGGCTGACAAGAAAATAAGAGACATTTTAATGTTCCCGTTCCACTTGGCACACATCTAACTTCCAATCGTCTCGCACAGGTCAGAGCTAGAAAACTGCTTAAGATTATGTCTCAGAGACCAAGAATCCTAAATCTATTCCCGAGACTACTTTTAATCTTTTGGAAATAGTTTTTGTTCCCCCACCGCTCTGCTCCTTCTCTGCTCTGCCTCAGACCTGCCACCCACTCTCTGCTTTTCTGTTCTAACCCGGCAGAAGCAGTGATCCTTAAGGAACACCGTGGATCTGTTCAGAATCCTCCGAATCCACACTCCCACTCGGAGCAAAGGCCGTGGTCTTTAACTGTGCGCGGTCTTTAACTGAGGCTCACCTGCCTCTGTACTACACAGGCACTGCTATGCTCCGGGGAGGGCTACTCCCCCCAACCCCCCGCCCCCACTCCCTTGCTTTCTCTCAGACTATTAAAAAAGAGGTTTAATTGATTTTTATTTTGTGTATGAATGATTGCCTGCACGCACAAGAGGTTCACGCGGTGAAATGTGGGTGACCAAACAGGACGTCAGATCTCCCGAGACTTGCAGTTACAGACAGTTGTGAGCCACCATGCGGGCACTGAGAACCGAACATGGGTTTTTCGCCAGAAGAGCCAGCGCTCTTAACTGCTAAGCCATCTCTCCATTTTCCTCCCATTTTACACTAGCTGCCTTTGTCAATAATGCTCATCCTGAGCTCTCTTTGGTCTGTCCCCCATCCCTTTCCAACATCCTGGATGACTGCTCCCTCCCACACTCAGCTCTTACAACACTGTGTTCTTGAACTCACCACCAGCCTCTGTATGAGTTCCATTTCTAAACTGCTGTTCAGCCATTGTTCATGCTCATTCTTTGGTTTCTTTCCAGCAGTGAACCTGTGATAGACACGGGGCATACATGGTTTTGAAGGAACTGATGCAAAGAGGTTGGGGAAGCTCAGAAGATAATGGGAAAGGAAGATGGGAAACTCTTCCTTCCATCTCTAAGCTCAGGCGTGTGGGGGAGCAGGAATCTGAGTTAGATAAGGAGGGGATACTGTTCTAAGTAGACAAGGGTAGAAATGTAAAAGGCACAGGGAGCTGTGGTGCCCACTGAGTGCAAGCCTGGGGAGTGTGGGCAACGTGGCAGCAGGTGGTGGGACACGAGGAAGCAAGGCTGGGCCAGTATGTGGAGCCAGATCATAAAGAGCCTTGACAGCCTAGTAAGAAGGTGAGCCCGATGACACAATGGAAGAGACCAGTGGCAGGGAAGGGCAAGAGCTGCAGGAGCTTGTAACTATTTCCCCAGAGGGCTCCATGGGTAGACTGTGTAGGACAGTGAAGCAGGAGACTGGTAGTGAGCTATTTTCACAGTCTTGGTACAAAGTGACGAGGATTGCTACATAGGTTGTGTGTGTGTTGTATATATGCCTATATGTATGCATATATATATACATACAAGTATATATGTGTGTGTGTGTGTATAGATACTTGTGTATGTGTTGTATACGTGTGTGCATGTGTGTACTTAATGCACAAATGCCGCATGTATGTGTTTGGTTGTTTGTATATGTCCGTGTATGTGTTTTTATGTGTGTATGTATATAATGTGTCTATGTGTCTCTGTGTTTCTAAGTGTATGTATATATGTGTATATTTACATATGTGTGTGGTATGCATGTGTTATGTTTTAAGAAGGTGTAGAAAAGTCTATCAGTTCTTTAATTGTGCTGTTTAGAACGATTAAACCAACTCAACACACAGAAGTTAATTATAGGGAGTTGTGCATCTTAGCTGTTACATCAATAAACAATGTATTACTGGATTTTCCAGGACAATATTAATTTCATGAACTTTGATTCTTCTCAGTAAAGCCCTTTCATAAAATGTAGATATGTGAGTCTATTAAACCATCTTGTCAGGCGTTTGTGTTTAGGAAAACCAGGTAGGCCCAGATGCCTCTTCAAACATTCCTTATGTAATTTGTGCAGCCATGGATCTCTTTGTCCACACCAGCTAATGAAAAAAGACCTTACATGCGCACTGAGATCTCCAGGGAACTCTCGAAGCTTAGACCCAGGCACTTCATGTTTGTCATAAGCTCCACAAAGCCAATGGGAACAGGTCATTAACATGCTGTCTGACATGAACTCAATGGCTGGCTCTTCGACCCGCCCCTCCACCCGGAGGGAGGAGCAGCCTTGCTAGGCCACAGAGGAGGACATTGCAACCCAGTCCTGATGAGACCTGATAAGCTAGGGTCAGATGGAAGGGGAGGAGGTCCTCCCCTATCAGTGGACTTGGAGGGGGGCAGGGAGGAGGTGAGGGAGGGATGGTGGGATTGGGAGAGAATAAGGGAGGGTGCTACGGCTGGGATAACCTGTGATTAATATAAAAAAGTAAAAAAAGATAAAAAACGCTGTCTGAACCAGTTTATTTTTAGTTTTGAAAATGTGCTCATTTAATGCAATTCTAATGAAGTTTTAATTTGTTTTTTAAAGTTTGCTTTTCCAGCAAATATTCTCATAGAGAGAGCAATATTGCTATTTCTGAATCCTACTTAGTCAAATCTGAAGACTTATATGAAAACCTTCTAAAACAATATTTTGCGGCATAATTCCATAACAACTCTTAAGAATATATTTTGATGATTAACTTTCTTACCTGAAACTTATTTTTTTTAAGGTTTGATTTGAGCCGAAGCAGCCACTCAATGGCTTGCCATTGTTTGCATGTTGGTGGCAGGAAGGAGGTAAGAGATGAGTCGCTGGCTTTTGAAGGGCAGCTTGCCTCTCCCTCTCCCACCATCCCCTCTCTGTCTCCCGCTTCCAGAACAGTCTTTATCAGCCTGCATCACAGCACCTCTGCCTGGGTTGTCTTTACCACCTGGATTGTTCCTCTTGGATTCTGTGTTCTCATTAATTCCTACACATTCACTCTTGAGAGCAACCCAACATCTGTCGCCTGCCTAGCAAAGCCGTAACCTGGCCTCTCTCCCTGGGTAAAGTCCCCACTCAGTAAGCCAGGATCCTTTCTTTAAAAAATTTTAATTAAACTTGTTCCTTGACAACTTCACACACACACATATATATAGTGCATTTCGATTACTGTCCCTCCCCCCGTCTCTCACCTCCCTCCCACCTCTATTGCACCCCCACAGAAGTTCTCCTTCTATATTCAGCTCTTTTTGTTTTGTTTCGTAGCCTCCTGAGGTTAGCCAGGGACATCTGTGTGACCATGTGTGTGTGTGTGTGTGTGTGTGTGTGTGTGTGTGTGTGTGTGTGTGTGGCTGTTCTCCACTGGCTTCTGTTGATTCATCAGTGTGTATACAACTGAACAAACCAAGATCTGTACTTCACCTACAGTTTTAACACCTTTGACATTTAACCTAATAGATTAGAAGTCTCAGGGCTTGGAACACTGGGGTCTTTAAGTACAACCAGGCACAGTGTCCAGGCATGTATGGGTCCTGCAAAAAGAAAACCCGATTAGAGTCTCTTTCATTTCTGGATATGTGGCTTTTCTGCTCTTTGTTATATTACCAGACTCCACAACAGGACTGTTTACAAGTTTAATTTATCTTGTGATGACATAGACTGAGGGCAAACAGCTCTTAGGAGGATAGTGAAAGGGAGTGTTATAGCTACATAGAACAATTGACCCCTTTGGCTCTATTTTTATTATTTCTGAAACGTAGGGTTGGCAGCTGGAGATTTGGCTCCATGGTAGAGCACTTACCCAGCATGCCCCAGGCCTTGACTTTTATCCCTAGCATGGGATTGACTCAGCCATTCTATAAAGCCGAAGTCTAAATCTTGGAATCTTTAAGCATTGTATAAGAGCAAGGCTTTATCAAGATTATGATTTAAGTTCTAAATGGCAATGTATTTGAGAAGAACAAAGGAGAAACACTAAGTATTGCTACAGTTTTTGGTGGCTTTATCTTCTGCACAGTGATTCACTTCATGGTTGAAAATCTGATGCTCTTAATTAGCTAAGAAAGAAGCTGGAAAATATAGGATAAGATGCTGGGTTTTTAAGGATCTGTAAGACATTTGGTGGGGTGGTAGTATTCACTGGTTCCTTGACATACTTAATTTCTAGGGTTACAGGTCATAGCCTCTTTCTCTACCAAGCCTCAGATACAAAGGATCGTATACCACCTGGACTCATTCAATCAGGGTCATAGCTAGTGTCTATGAGCTCTCCAGTGCTCTCCAGGGGACAAAATAGGTCACCATGTCCTGGGGAGAGGTTGGCTAAGCTCAAAGTCCAGTGGACCAGTGCTCTCCTTAAGGTCAAGAAAAGAGTGGTTCTTCAGTTCAGTGTTTCATTTCATGAGACTAACCCTTGGTTCAAATCAGTGTAAAACCCTCTTAGACCCACTTTATCCTATGTCGGCACTTTGTTCCTTGTCTGGAGTTTTCCTTTCCTCAGATGGCTCAAGCTGGCATCAAATTAAATGCCATGTTAGGTTTTGGTCAAGTGTCCCATTTTTAGACACATTGATCCTTCTGCTTTCAACAGAAAATCTCATTTCATCCCTAGACATGGCACATTGGTGTCCCCTTCTATTTTGTTTAGTTTCATGCGCTAATAAGGGTTAGATAAAAGGGAGGCTCTATGTCCTGGATGGTAAAGGTCAGACTGAACTAGTTTCCACTGTGTCCTGGGCCCATCTGTGCCTTCTCCACTGTCCAGACAGTGCCTTTCCTGATTTCCTATCATCTTTTTATACATACACAGTCAACCTGGCTCAGGGAAAAGAAAATGTTTAGGGCCCATAGCCAAAAAAAAAATCAGCAACCGAGGAGTCTGTTGGCTCAGGCTTGTCTTTCTAGCACTGGGGAGGCTGAGGAGAGAGGACCATGAGTTTGAGGCCAGCCTGCATGACAAGGCGGGTGAGGCCACGCCAAAAAACCCAACCAACTAAACCAAACCAAAATAAAAACCAGAGAAAGGTTTGTTTTTGTTTTCTTCCTGCTGTGGTTTCTCTTGAACTGTCATGGTGTGCTTTTAGCATGTGATTTTTCAGAACCAGCCTATTTAACAGGAACAGAAATGGAGCCTCCTTGGAGCATGCCCACACGCTCAGGGTACCCTTCCAATGAGGACTGTAGTTGATGCTGAGCCCTGGGCTGATGGGTGACTGAGAAAGAGACTGGAAGCTGGGAGGCAACAGCAGCTGGCATGTGCATGAATAGCTCTCATCATGCCCTCTTTGTGCTTTAGATAAGCTGAAAGACAAAGTCACTTAAGCAGTGACAGTGGGGTACCACTTTCCAAGTCTGAGTTTCCCATCTGAGCCTGGAGGCCCAAGTGACAGTGCTGGAATTCATCCAGGAAGCCCACCCCAGTTCCATACTTACTTGATTTCAGACAGAGTCTCATATCGCCCAGGGTGGCCTTACATTTTACTATGCATATGAGGGTGACGTTAAACTCTTTGTCCTCCAGCCCCTGCCTCCTGGATGCTGAGATTACAGGCGTTTACCACTATGCCCAGTTTATTTAGTGCCAGGGATCGAGCCTAAGCCTAGGTCTTTGTGCATGCTGGGCAAACACCCTACCAGCAGAACTCTCACTCCAACCCTCCCTCACCACCGTGTACCCGCACAGTCTAAGATCCTTGCTGCGGAGCGGTGGGTTTTCTCTGGCTTGGAGATGCTGTCACTGTAGCAGGAAAGTGGTTGCTTGAATGCTTGGGAATGAGATCTGTGGCTGACTCAAGTTTGCAGAGCCACTGGAAGCCACAGTTCATCTTGTCCTGTCTCAGAGAACCTGTGTTTATTTCTTCGAGGTCTGAGCTGTGGTCTATGTGGTTAAACCCAACAGACTGTTTTCAATGGGACTTTGTATGTAACATGTAAGTCCCTGTTCTGTTCAACTATAAACTATCACTAATGGGCACTCTTGATGGTACCCAGGCAAGGGAAACCAGGCTTGCTTCTTTGGCATTGCCCTCTCCCTGGCAAAGTAAACTCTCTGTTGTTCTCTTTGCTGGACCTTTGGTTCTTCCTGTGTTTGGAAATTCAATCCATGAGTGAGACAGGAGGAGCTTGATCTGGCTAAGAAGGTGAAAACACCATGGCTGTCTTCTTGTTACTTGCCAGTGAGGGTCTGGGGACTGACTCAGCCTTGGAAAACAGCTCTGGCCACTGGAACTGGGAACTCTGACCCAGGCAGGGATGGTATGGGGTGAGGAGGTCTTCACTGATGTGAATGGTGTCATGTTAGTTTTCACACACCATGGAGGGTATGTCTACACACTCTGGGTGCTCCCTTGTTGATGGAGTCCCTCAGATAAGGCCCCATTTCTTGTTTTAGCTGTGTGTTCCCAACTTGGTCCTGTGTGCTTTCAAAGTATCATTTCCCAGGTATATTGGATGGTTTTTGTTTGTTTGTTTGTTTGTTTGTTTGTTTTTTGGTACTAGATATCTTTTAAGAAAGTAATTTTTTGTTTGGTTTGTTTTTTTAAAGCATTCTTTAAACATTATTCTCAGCCTCCTGCCTCCTCCCTCTCCCCCCCTCCACTTCACTGAATGAACCCTGAGCTCACACCTCACTTAAGAGGTGAATACTGGGCCTCTAGGTGAAAACCCCAGTTGGTCACGGGACTTGGATCTTATCATTCCCGGGAGCTTTTATCAGCTTCTCCCATGCTGTGGAATTTACATGTTTTTGGTTGAATCATATGAAATTAATATTTGACTATAACTTTTGCCTGCAAAATAGAGTTCCACATAGCTTCGATCAATAAAATAACTCATCTTTTGCTGTTCCCAGTTGTGGTTTCAGAAGAATTATAAATCTATCCAGTTTTATTTTATTGTGATGCAACCAATAAACCATAAACTTCATATATTTAAAATACAACTCAAATTGAAAAGTAATTAGATAGAGTCTCTGTTAGAAATTGTGCAGACACAGTCACCTTGATACCTAAACCACACAAAGATCCAACAAAAAAAGAGAACTTCAGACCTATCTCTCTTATGAACATTGATGCAAAAATACTCAATAAAATACTTGCAAACCGAATCCAAGAGCACATAAAAGATATCATCC
>JAQQSO010004717.1:0-12561 GCA_028658305.1 Pachyuromys duprasi | reverse complement strand
ATTTGTATCCCCTTGATCTCCTTTAGTTGTCTTATTGCTCTAGCTAGGACTTCAAGTACTATATTGAAGAGATATGGCGACAATGGGCAGCCTTGCCTAGTCCCTGATTTCATTGGGATTGATTTAAGTTTCTCTCCATTGAGTTATTTGCTCTTAAAAATGTAATTCATTAAAAATTTAGATTATCCATGAGTTTAAGAGGAGGCAGACAGCAACACAGGAGAGGGTGGAGGGAGAAGAGGGAGAATGATGTAATTCCAGCATTTTTATAAGTGCAGTTTAAAGAATAATTAAAAATATCAATACTCAGAATATTTCATTCCTTCCCCAGTACATATAGACAGAAAAGTCCTCACAGTGGCCTGCCTTTCTCCTCAAGTCTCCCTGCCTTTCCCTGCTGCCTGGTTTCTCCTCTTCTGTTTCGTATTCGGAGACACCTTGCAGTTGTTGAATACACAGCATGCTGTCTCCTCAGGATCTGTACCTGCAATATTCTGTCCTCTAATGCACATGCTTTGTACCTTCACCTTATCTAGGTTTCACTTAGGTCTGAATTCACATGAGATTATTTTCTAACAGTAATGTCCTTGTGATTTGCTGTTTTGGTATATAATGATTATAAAGCTGTACATCTCTAATATTTTCACTTTATCATCACTTGTTCCTCTTCCTGTCGCTTTCTTGTTATTTCTGTTTATCAAAGTAATTAAGAGAAAATTTTTCACTTGTGTTTTTACAAAAGGTGATTGTCAGTTGAGTGTTTCATTAGCTGTCTGCCCAGCAGAGCCCTGCAGGCTTAAGTTAAACCTGCTCTTACTATAGGACAAAGTAGTTCTTGTGAAAAAGAAAGATTTTTTTTTCCAAGTATATACATAGAATTTTCTTTATCAACTCATGAAGGAAGCAAGTCATTCTTGTTTTAAAAATAAAAGAATATTAAAAAATAAAATGAAATCAGTAGACTTGGAATTGCCAAAAAGCACTACAAGTTAAATATTGTTTCAGAACCATAGAATCTAGCCCTCTGTGTGTCATCTGCACATTTGGTAGATCTGGTTTATAAAAATGGTAAAATAGAAATAACAACCAATAATTTGTCAAGTTGTGGTTTTTGTGAGGTGCTTTTTGTTGTTGTTTGTTTTTCTTCCGTTTTCTATACAGAGTTTCTGAGCTGGCAAAAGTTCCTGTTGATTTTCACAGTCAGCTTCTAACTCCACTCTCAGCTCCAATGCAGACACTGTCCCAGAGCAAGTCAAGAGCTCTGACTGTAATTTGTCCTCATTGATTTGTTTGGACATTATTTACTTAGCGGCTGGCACACACTACGGTATGAAGCACCTACAATGACCACTTGCACAATCTGTTGTGAAGTCTGTATGTGACATCTTAGTGAGAGGTTTGATGTCTTCCAGGATTATCTTTGAACAAAGCATGTAGAATCAGGGCTCAAGGTTCCAGTAATCTTCTGCGCTCCCCAAGAGCCGCTGGAAGCCAGTGTTCTTTCTCTCTGCTCCCATGGTGAAGATAAAAGTCCCCACTTCCCTTGCTTAAGTACAACCTTTAATTTTCTTGATGATTCAATGGTTAGCATGACCTGTCATTTTGATAACTATTTAAAAAAAATAAGGAGATCTTAATTTCTGTATTGCAAGGTGGGGGTGGGGAAGGGTGGGGAAAAGCATCTGATGAAAGCCACATGTGGACTCTCAGGCACAGTTCTCTGTGAGAACTTGTGTGGGAGATGGCTTTAAATTAAATATTAACACAGAAAAAAATGAGGTCTGGGCTGGTTGTCACTGCACAGAGGAGACCTAAATTGCGATGTAGCATTGGGGTCCCCAGCACCACCAGCAGGGAGAAGGGGCAGAGGGGTGGCCTGTAGAGGGGGTGCAGTTGCAACTTCATTTTCCACTGACATATTTTGTTGGCTGATTAATAGGCTGACACTAATTTAGGTCCCAGAGGACTGGAATGTTCTGTAACAGGGTAGAGAGATGGGAGGGTAATGGTGGGGGAGTGAGAGAATGTGGAATGTCTCAGAATTTGGGCCTAGGGAAAGCCAGGGCATATTTTAAAAATCTTACCCACTGGCAAGTTGAGAATGGAAAAGCCAGTGCCTTAAACAATTAATTTTGCTAATCAAGCAATCTAAATCGTCACACTTAAGTATCTCAGTGTTGACCTGTTTAGACAGTATGCCTTAACCCACAGGGGAGTAGTTTCAGTAGATCATGTTTAAGTTAGCTAATTAATATCAAAAGCAGTGTGGAATTGACTAACAGGTAATTTAATCAAGAGATAATTAAAACTATTGGAATTTATAAATTATTATTTAATTAATATTAGATAATATTATAATTTTCAAAGTCCTGAGTTATACTGATTAAAGAAAGGGTTTTCTCATAAATACCACTGAAAATTAATTACAAATTAATATAATCTGCTGAAACATCCTCTTAATGGACTTCCAGCTAGTCTTGACTTTTATAATAAATAAACATTAGACCCCATACTGTCCTCATCTTCGTACATTCATTAGATAAGGAGTGAGGCCCTCAGCCCCCTCAATTTTTAAGGGAATCCGCATGTACAATCCCTAACACACAGTCTGACTCTTTCACTGGTTCGGGTAGATATACGGCCAAATAGTGGTAGGGCTAGGTGAAGGCTGAGGGAATAGTCAGCCAGATAAAGCCCATGTCGGGGTTGTTTGTTTGTTTGTTTTGTGTGTGTTCTTTCAATAATCTGCTATGAAAGAGATTACAGAACATAGTTGGATAGACAAGGAGTCAAGTTTTATAGAAATGTCCTAGGTCTTTACTTTGTACAGTGGGACCCAAACACTGGTATCTGTGGATCCAATCTTTATTTTAAACTATTTGCTAAAAGCCTGTCTATGCTGACTGCATGCACACTTTCATGTATGTCTTTGGATCTGGTGACCGGTTCCAGGGCTTCATGCATGCCTAATGTATACTGAAGCACTCAGCTTCACCCCTGCTGGCCTTCAGTTCACACCAATTTCCTGAGCCATACCATAAACACATCCTTACTTTGCATTTGCATTGTATTAGATATTATAAGCAATCTATAGATGATCAATGTGTGATATATACTGGTTACATGCAAATACGATGCTGTTTTGTATGAGGGCCTTGAGCTTTGTTTTGTATTTGCAAGGAGTTCTGGAACCTTACTCCCACAGACTCCAAAAGATGACTGTATTTTGCTGCAGTCTCACCGTGTAAAGGGAGTTCTGTAGGGATGGTGTGAAAGGACCTAGGTGAGTATGTTTGGATACCCCATGAAAGGCACATGACATTTGCATAGAATATGGAGAAATAAAGGAGTCACGGGTGGGGTGAGGAATAGATATTTTCTCTTTTGGTAAGATTGTAATGTTTTTTGCAATTATTTGCATACGTATGTCAGTGTGTGCGTATGTCACATGAGTGCAGGTGCTCTCGGAGACCAGAAGTGGGAGATAGAGTGACAGATGGTTGTGAGCCATCTGATGTGTGTGCTGGGAACAAAAGAGAAGTATGTGCTTTTAGTGGCTGGCTGGCCTTTCCTCTTGTTATAGGAAAACAAGTCATTGTATTAGGCAGGCAGCAATATTTCCATAGTGAAATGGCAAATACCCTCAAGGGCCTTGAAACATTGTCCAGATAACTTTTTGTTGTTGCTTCTCCTAGTATTTTGTTTCTGAATGTGAAGGTCCTGGAAAGCAGAAATAGAAATCAGAAAGCTGAGCCAAAGGGCCGTCCCTTTGATTATTGAGGATCTGTGCTATTAGCCTCCTAATAAAGAGAATATGGAGCCCCTCCACCTCCCACCCCTTGTGTATAGCATCTAGCATTTTTGAGCTTGGCCTGTAAATATAAAATGACCTTTCTGCTAGTATTGATGAGGCAGTTAGATGTTGAATGGGATGTCATATAACCTAATACTACACAGAGAAGCCCCTGGCTGAAATGTATATGCAGTAAAGACAGATTTACTGCTGCCTTGAGTTTCCCTTTGAATTTCCAAGATTTATCTGAGCTTAAGGTCTCAACACTGCTTTCAGGCTGCCAGAGTGTTTCTAGAATTCACGCTACAGCACAATCTTGGGACTAGTGCTAAATTTCCTTTGATGAACATATGCTTTCAGGCTCTCTCTCTCTCTCTCTCTCTCTCTCTCTCTCTCTCTCTCTCTCTCAAGACTGTGACTAGAAGGGGAAGTTATGGTCTTCGTTTTGTTTTAGTAATTTACCATGGGCCAGTATCAAAGATGGTGTTTCTTAATTGGAGCATTTTGAAGAAACTAATGAAGGAAAAATCTTGTCCCTTAAAAGCTAAATCACAGCTGTAGAAGTAGATAAGACTGACATTGAGTTCTTCGAAAGAGGCAATCACTGTTGAATGCATCAGGTGAGTTCATTTCTTGAGCTCAGCTTTAATAGCTTATAAAGAAGATTGATTAAGTTCTTGTCTGATAGATCAATAGCGGAATGAAACCCAGCTTCCCTCTTTCCCTCTTCAGTGTGGGTCCAAATGTGCTTGAGATACAGCCAAGGCAAACGTTTGTGAGAGCCTTGCCGTCTCCAGCTGCGAAGATGAGAAATCTACTAAGTATTTTTAAGATACCTTGATTGATTTATTGTTTAATAAACACTTGAGTTTTTTTTTTCTTTCTCACTCTCTTACCAGCAATGACTTTAGCCCTGATAAGGATAAAAGTGGTGACATTGTGAATGAACTTAGGGAAACTTCATGTTTAAACCTTGACGTCCCAAACTTGACTTCTAGTCTTTTCTGTGAAGCAGGAATTAGTTAGTAAATGGGTGAAATTTCTGTTGTGTGTATGTGTTGTGTGTATTTTATTCAGGGATATAATTGTTGTTATCTTAAATGTTTTTTAACAGGACTATAGCATGCAGAATATATCATGTCCATTTTCGTTTCACGTAATCTGCCTGTGTGTGCATGTTGGGCTTTTTCTCGGTTGTCTGTGTGTGTGCATGTGTCTCTGTATGGTCCTGAGGTGAACAGTGGCCTCCCAAGCATGCAGTGTACCAGTTGTCTTTCTCTGTTCTCTCCTTGGCCTCACAGAATCCTGGCTGCTGACATCAAACCTGGAAATAATGAAATGACTATTAAAGTCTCTCCAGCAAAAATAAATCGCATTTATTTATAAAGTGTTTTAAAACTTGAGTTTATGTTTTATGATGCATAAAATCATGTATATTTATGAATAGCGTTTGCTATTTTTCAGAATGTTTACATTATACATGTTTAAAGTTGTGTTAGACCCCCGCTGTCTCCTGAAACTATTTTTGGCTGAGAAGACTATTCAGAGACAGGATCTTGCTATGCAGTTCAGCCTGGCTTCTGACTCAAGATTGTTTTGTTTTAGCCTCTTGAGTGCTGGCATTACAGGTGTGTTCCACCTTACTTGGCTCACCATTTGTTGCTTTATATGGCGAAAGCATTTTTATAGATTTGAAAGCATATATTATCATTATCTACAGTCATGCCTATGTGAACAGCCAAAAGAACCTCTGAAGTCATACTTAACTGTGACTGAGTATGCAGTGGTCAAGCTTTCCTTATTCTTCTGGTAACCAACATTCTACTCTCAACTTTCATGATATCAGCCTTTTAATATTCAACATATGAATGAAATAATACATATGTGTCTTTTTGTGCTTCACATATTGCTCTTAAGTTCATGCTGTCACGGATGATAAGATTTCCCTCTTTTTTTTTTTTTTAATAGCTGAATAGTGTTCTAGTGTGAGTAGATATCACATTTTCTTTAACCCCATGAACTGGAGACTTCTAGGTTCTTCTGTTTCTTGGCTGTCAGTGACTAGCACTGTATAAACATGGGTGATGTGTCTTTACCAGACTTTTGATTTCTGTTGAGTATATTCCTAGCAGTGGGGTTACCCGATCATGTGGTAAATCTTTTATAATTCTTTTTGAGGAACTTCTACACTATTTTCCATAATGATTTTACTAGTTTACATTTCAAACAATGGACCCCCCTTTTCTATAGCCTTTCAGGACTCATTATTATTATTTTGATAATGGACATTCTTCCCAAAATTTTCTGTGGTTTCTTGATTAGAATATGGAATACTTTTAGATGCCCATTGCCCATATATTTGGTTTCTTTTTTTTTTTTTTTTGTAGAATACTGTGAATGCAGTATTTCTTATTCCTCATAAAAATTGGTGAGCCTTTTAAAATTCTTAACCCACTTGCTTATCATTTGTGTGGAAATAGGCTAGGATGTATCTGGGGTTTAGATCGCTTGGATTTTCAGCCCCCAACACTGCAAACGAAACAAAATGACAAAATAAAAACAAAACACACAAAGGTAAACTCTTGAATCAGCTCTTTCATCGCAGTGTGATCTGGACTGTATAGTTTGTCTGCAGCCACACCTTCCCTTCACAGCCTTTCTCTTCTCTGCCTTCTTTAAAGCGCTGCCCCTGGAAAACATCATCTGCCTTCCTCACCAAGGCTTGTCTCCCTGTTGCCGTTTTTATAACCCTTTACCCTTGTCCTGTCACCTGACTTTACCTTAGCCAGCAGTACATTCTCAGGTCCCCCACAAAGCTTTCTTTGATCCCGCCAAGACTCATCTTTTTTTTTTTTTTTTTAATTTCACAGGACTCCTGTTCTAAAGTTTGTATGATGCCTCTGTCGGCTTAATCGACTGGTGTATGCGAGTGAGGACAGGGGCTATGGCTGTCCTTGCTTCCCTCTGCCGCCTAATGAGTAGAGTCATGACAAACAGAGCTTTTGACATCTGGCAGATCCTCCAGAGACCTTCACCTAACAGTAAATGAGTACCCAACTGTTCTTGGATTTAATGTTGGAGGTTGGATTGGTGTTAATTACTGCCCCTCTATGTAAACCTGCCTAAGTCATTATACCTGATTGGCTAATTAAACAGCCTATACCTGGGCAGGGCAGAATGGTGTAGGCGTGGCTAAAGTTCCTGGGCTTTGGAGAATCCCAGGAGAAATCACAAGAAGGTCAGATAGATGGGAGGACAGGAGGAAGGAGGAGGTTGCCATGGGTTAGTGTGAAGAAAAACCATATGAGACTGGAGAAAAGGCTCCAGTGATGGCGTGGAAAGGCTCAGGTAAAGAATGAAAACAAGTACTGTGGGATTAGTAGTCCAATTTAGGAGGATTAAGGTGGATGGCTTTGGATGGGAGCTGGAGATGGATGGAGAGGATACTGAGACTGTGTAAGTGAAATATCTGCCCGGCCCAAGGTAAATAAGGCAGTTATTACTCTAACAGGTATCTGTGTCTTATTATTTGTGATAGAGGATTAAATAATACCACTGTGATAATCTTAGGGCTAGTAATAAATAACATATAACCCAACACCTTTCTAAGTTTCCTACAATAATTTAATCAGCAAGCAGAACATTTAATAAATTATAAAGCGATTATGCAGCCTCTGATTGGTGAATAACTGAGTGAATTGATTCCTTAAAGAGAAAAAGAATCACTGGTGTAATAAAGAAAAATGTGTTTACAAATCTCCTTTTCTCAGCAAAAATGAGGAAATTTTCTCTTTTTCTCCCACCTTGAGGGTAGGTGATGACAGTGGGAACAAAATCACCGTTTAAATTACTTACAGTAGAGAACCGAGAAAGGAGACCATAGTATTTATTATGAGTCAATATAGAATTGGGCCTTGTGGCTTTATCAAAGAAGAAAAGTCTGTGTTCAATGCCATGGTGAGATTAAAAGACTTTGTGTGTCAGGAGACATTAGTTGTGCTTTCAGATGAGAACAATAGTGCGTTAAAGAGCTAAGTGTGTCTTGGAGTGGTTGGCGTCCTCTTCTTCACTCATAGATGAGCCCTTAAGAGCAGAATGTGTCAGAGCTATAGATGATGCCTGTTAATAGCCAGCATGGCAGCCATAGGTTCCTCTGAGATGAAAAACAGCATAAATAATACACAGATTGTGCTCTTCTCAGTCCCAATGGCCAGTAACCACAGGTGGTGTCTGCATTCATGTTGGAACTTTGTCTTAACGAATAACTTTTGAGATGAAAGTCATTAGTCTTGCCTGCCACAGCCTTAGGCTTATATTACTAATTTCTTTCTAAAAACCATTTTAAATATTAGAATTTTCTAATTAAAAAGACTCAGGAAATAAAGCATTGCCTCTGTAGGGACATTTCCCCCCCCCCTTCCTTTAGAATATGGACAGAGAGAAATATACAAAGCATTTTATAGATGCTTTTATTTGTATCTCATGTGAGTAGTTCATTGTCATATTTTAATTGCCATGAATTAAAATGTGAATAGTGATTCTGGTCTATTTTAGAAGCAGTATTTTCTGGCTAAACCTTGAAGTTTCTTTCCTTGAAAGTACCATTGAAATGAAGATATAAATGAACACCTTTGATGGGCATTGATTGTTCTTAGCCTTACCTAGGCCAATAATCTCTTTATTAGGAACATTTTGTATTTCCCTATTATCCAAGAGGAAATATGTATTTAATACTCATCTTAGAAAACATCTTTGACACATGTACCAAACTGTTAGTAAATGAGTAGAAATGGGAGCATGCTTTCGTATACGGGGATACTTATCTCGGAATCCAAACGGTTGTCAGGAGTGGCCTGGAATGCGGGGCAAGACTGGCTGCAGAGTGTTGATGCAACAGCTACCCAACGGGCGAACTAGCACATGCTGGACACCATGGTGAATTCCCAATAAAGCACGGGGAAGTCTTTCCTTGATCCCACAGTCCAAAAAATTAAGTTTATGCTGAACTTGTAACAGAATAAATTTTTATATCTAAAATATAATTATGTCCTAAGGTGACGTAATTACATGGATTTTTCGTCTGTATGAATGCTTTTCAAAACCAGAGAAAATTTTTGAGCATTATAGGTCAGTTATTTTTAATTTTGTTTGTTTGTGGGATTAACTCACTTACTGCCAGGATACCTGTTTTTTTTTTTTAACCTTGGTCCACTAAATGCCAAATAAATTAAAATAAAATAAAATACAATGATAATAATCTTTAGCCCTCTATGTGACTGTGTGAACTAAGAATGTTTCTTCATTTCCCAAAATGTCTCTAACCTTTTCCACTGAGAACCATGGGGAGACCAGCAGCCATGTGGGGAGTTAAGGAGATGGCGGTCACTGTTTGAAGTGTCCTGTTTGGGTTCCATTTCAGAAAGGAAGGAAGGAAGCCAAACTCTTAGGCATATAGTGAATCCCTATCAAAAGATTGGTGCTAGACATTACAGTACTTGAAATCATAACACATTTTAAACATGAACATGTGGCCATCTCTAGATTCAGGAATTTTTTACACAAAAATATTTTTCATATGGAATTGTATCTAGAATGTCTCCCAAAAATGTTACCCCAGAAATTCATGTGACCTCAACCAAGTTATTCTTTAAACTTGAGCTGGGACGAATAGGAGTGTGAGAAAAAGATACGGAGGACTTGTGTATTGGGAAGCAATCCACTGGTGTGAGTAACTCTGAGACATCATTTCATTAGCTGGGTATTCACAAAGGACTCCCAAGAGCAACCCACACACACACACACGATAGGAAGCAGAAATCAAGCTATGATCAGGTTTGTTTTTACCTCCCATGTTCTGTGGGTCCCTAGAGCCAGCATGGCCTCTTGGATTGAAGTGGGACATACAGAGTTTTACAGTCTCATGGTGCTCAGTCATTGAACGCTGAGTGTTCTTGGAAGGGTATGATCTTGAACAGAGCTCCTCTTTGAAATGGAAGTGGTCCATGAAAAGTCTGGCTACTGCTGACTGTCTACAGGCCTCATGCCTAGCAGTGAGGCCAACAGACTTTCCTTGGGAGCTACATGGGCTGTATCTACCACACAGATTTGGCATATGTGCAACTGGAATTTGAAACTCTAGGTTGACATGGATACCATAAGAGCTAATCTTTGATGGGAGCCTGAGCTAGTTAGAGTCCATGTATTGAGTCACATTGATAGCAGTGCATGCAATTTTCATTACTCCAAAAGGTCACAGAACTGAAAGAGGAAGAACTAGTAGAAGAATTCAGGCTCTGGGACAAAGTATTGATCAGAAACCAGGCCGGGCAGGGAGTTCAGACAGGTCTCTGGCACATCATAGAAACAAAGTCACCAAGAAACTGGACAGTCCATGGAACATGGAAGAGCAGAAAAGCCTGGGCAAGAAGACAGGTTTTGGAAAATAAGATTTACATCAGAGGCAGTATGTTCTAGATGCTGGCCTCAGAAGGACTCCATGCCTTCAACACTGGTGTTGGAAGCAGCATTGGTTCAGCTGTTAGTCTGTGCTGGAGATATTTGAAGCCCCGCCCCCTGCTTCTTTCCCCCTCTTGACTGTGTGAGATGAAGCAGCAGCAAAACAAAAGATAAAAGACATAATGTGAAATGTGAACAAGTATAAATAGTAGGGCTCTCTGTGGCCTGGGGAAAATTAACTACAACAAGCTAGTTCTCATCTCAAACGAAAACAAAACAACAAAACCAAAAACGATCAGTGTCTGATGAAGACAGGTGGCTGTGATAAAATGCCCACCGTGCTGTTTTCCTTTGGAAGGCCAGGTTCTGTTTGGATCTGCATTTCACTGTCTGGGTTTGTATGCCCCCTGGCTCTTTACATGAACCTGTTCCTTCCTGCACTGAGGCTTTTGCTCTCTAGCTGCCAGTGTATTGTTTCCGTCCCTCTGACCCCTATTCCTTTATAGGTTTATTTTTCATTTTTTAGAAATAAGATTATAATATAATTACATCATTTTCCTCTTCCCTGTCCTCCTACATTACTCTCTTTCAAATTCATGGCTAATTTTAAAAATTGCTTCTCACCTTTTTAATACTGTTTGTGCAGTTGGCATGGCTCCTCTATTATTCTAGATGTATTTGCTGCTTCCCAGCTCAGCGGGTTGCAGACCCCCAGAAAGAAGGGATCCTATTGGAAGTCTCCTGTTTCTCCAGTGTACAAGAGGCTGACACCATGGCGGCCAGGACAATAGTTAGAATTTAATTGATTAACACAACTTGAGAAGGTTTATCCTAATTTATGTTTCCTGAATTAATAAACATCATCTTGTTTTTAAAAATCACTTTGTAACATTGCATACTTTTTACATTTGATAGTAATAAAACTATCTCAACTCATAGCTTTGAAAATATGAAATCTAATCAATATAATCTCTTTCTTCTCTTAATGAGTATGTTTTATATCCCAGTGAAAATTTTAGATCTCTCTATGAATTAACTCTTCTTTTATTCCACTATGTCAATGCCATCTATTAACCTCTCTGAGATGCACCTGCTCTGTCACCTGTCATATGATTGTGACCCAAAGGGTACTAAGTGGTAGTCGTGGGCAACATTAATTATTTTCGGGAAGGTGTTGCTGCATGCTGTCTGGAGTACAAGACTGAGAAGACCTCTTTAGTGCATGACGTCGTGTTCCGTCTGAGCTCTCTAATTAGAGGTAACCTCACATTACCAAAGATCCTTTCTCTTGGGTCAATGCATATTTCTTTTCTTACAGTTCCATTTCCTGGGCCATGTTCTATAAGTGTCATTTAACTATGTGGTACCTCAGCTACTTGAAGGTAATATATTTAACTCTCCTGCCTGATTCATTAATATTATACAAACTAATAATTTGAAATACTTGGTATTTTCTTTAAATATGAAAGAAAGAGCTTGTTTTTTTGTACCACAATAAGCTTGTGTAAATTCATTACTCTTCTGGAATGGGTTAAAGAAGACACTTGTTTTTTTTTTAATTTATTTATTTTTATATTAATCACAGGTTATGCACTTTGTATTCCAGCCATAGCCCCCTCCCACATTCCCTGTCCCTCCCTCATCTCCTCCCTGCCCCTTTCCAAGTCCACTGATAGGGGAGGACCTCCTCCCCTTCCATCTGACCCTAGCTTATCAGGTCTCTTCGGGAATGGCTGAAATGTCCTCTTCTGGGGTCTAGCAAGGCTGCTCCTCCCTCGGGGGGGGGGGAGGGGAGCAGGATTGAAGAGCCAGCCATTGAGTTCATAACAGAGATAGTCCCTGTTCCCCTTACTAGGGTACCCACTTGGATACTGAGCTACCATGGGCCACATCCGATCAGGGGTTCTAGTTTATATGTATACATGGTCCTTGGTTGGAGAAACAGTCTCATAAAAGATCCCTGTGCCCTGATCTATTTGGTCTTTGTGGAGCTCTTGTGCTCCCAAGTCTTACTCCCCTTCTTTCATATGATTCCCTGAACTCTGCCAAAGGTTTGGTTGTGAGTCTTAATATCTACATTGATACATTACTAGGTAGAGTCTTTCAGAGGCCCTCTATGGTAGGCTCCTGCTTGTTTTCTCCCAATTTCAATGTTCATCCCATTTGTCTATCTAAGTGAGGATTGATTATCTTACGCCCCGGTCCTCTTTCTTGTTTATCTTCTTTAAGTGGATAGATTTCAGTATGTTTATCCTATCTTATAGGTCTATATAAGTGAGTATATACCATGTGTTTCTTTCTGCTTTTGGGAT
>JAQQSO010004716.1:0-12561 GCA_028658305.1 Pachyuromys duprasi | reverse complement strand
CAGGACGGTGACAATTCAGACAAAAACAAAGTATGAGGATCGCAATGACCAGGCAAACGAAAATGAAAGCGTAAAGAAGAGGATTTACTCCTGCAACAAGCATACCTTTCAGCAGAAAGTCGGATCCGACCCTTCCCGCATGTCAGTTCTGAATCCTCCTCGAAGAGGGGTCTCCGCTGGTGCTCTGTTGATGTTTCTTCCCAGGTTTCGGCACCACTTGTCGCGCCCACCTCGCCAGCAAGGAAGACGCCACAACAGGATTCTTCTGAAGCACGCTTTATTGGGGATACATCGTGCTATTCAGCTGCGCAGCTAGCGGCAAAAGGCGGAGCTCCAGACCCCGAGCTCCGCGCTGCTTAAATAGGACTTAAGACGGCATGTACTTCCATGATTGGTCCGTGTCTCAAACCCTCATTAGCATAACCCCTGGCGGGCTATGCACATGCGCACACGAGTTGTTTACCACTGCCGTGTCCACGAAGAACCCGGAAACCTGCGCCATCTTGTAATGGAGACTGCCAGCTCCTGACATATGAGGTCAGACTGAAACACTTATGGTAGCTGCTTTGGAGCCCAATTGACCTGAGAGGTGGATTCAGGTGAATTTCCGGCAGCTTATAAGAATTACATTTAAGTTTTACGAAGGAGATAAAACTTTAGACATGTTAGCACCACAATTATAATCTGCACTAAAATATACATTGTAGAAAAGGCAGTAGACATACACATTTGTGTTAACAGCATAAGCATTCTTTAAGGTGAGTTCTGAAAAAGCACAAACCTTTCCTGAAGTAAAAGGGACAAAAGCTCACTTGATCTTAACCTTTAGTATAAGTACACATTATGGAGATTTAAAATCTTAAGCTTGGAACCATGATAGTGGGTGGTATCGTGGAATGTTTTTGTATTAGAGTTAGATTAATAAATCAGAGCTCTATTGATAAAGCTCAAAGCTCCAGAAAGTCAATATAACAGTAGCATAGCAACAGGAAGAAATATTATGCCCTTTTATCTATTTAGGATACCTTAAATCACCTTAGGCATTGCAACCTTTTCACCAACCAATGGCTAAGATCAAAAACTCTAGTGACAACACATGCTGGAGAGATTGTGGAGAAAGAGGAACCCTCCTCCATTGCTGGTGGGAATGCAAACTTGTACAACCGCTCTGGAAATCAATTTGGTGCTTTCTTAGACAATTAGGAATAGTGATTCCTCAAGACCCAGCTATACCACTCTTCGGAATATATCTAAAAGATGCTCAAGTACACAACAAGGACATTTGCTCAACTATGTTTGTAGCTGCTTTATTTGTAATAGCCAGAACCTGGAAACAACCCAGATGTCCCTCAGTTGAGGAATGGATACAGAAATTATGGTACTTCTACACAATGGAATACTATTCAGCAATTAAAAATGAGAAAATCATGAAATTCGCAGGCAAATGGTGGGACTTGGAAACGATCATCCTAAGTGAGGTATCCCAAAAGCAGAAAGAAACATATGGTATATACTCACTGATATAGACCTATAGAATAGGAAGGTCATGCTGAAATCTATACACCTAGGGAAGATATATAAGAAGGAGGACCCAGGTTGGTATGATCAATGCTTATTTAGATCAACCAGTGGGATGGACATTGAACGGAGGAGAAAACAAGCAACAGGACAGGAGCATACCAAAAAGTACCTCTGAAAGAATCAATATAGCAATGTATCAAAGCAGATATTAAGACTCAAAACCAAACCTTCGGCAGAGGGCAGAGAATAATAATAAAAATAGGGGAAGTTAGTAAGACTTGGGGAGAACAAGAGCTCCACAAAGACCAAACTGAGCAGGGCACAGGGGTCTTATATGAGACAGTTTCTCCAACCAAGGACCATGGATATGGCTTAGAACCCCCGCTCAGATGTGGCCCATGGTAGCTTGGTGTCCAACTGAAGACCCTGGTAAGGGGAACAGGGACTGTTTCTGTCATGAACTCGATGGCTGGCTCTTTGACCCTCCCCCACACACGCCAGGGAGTAACAGCCTGGCTAGATCCCAGGGCAGGACATTGAAGCCAGCCCTGAGAAGACAAGATGAACTGGGGTCGTATGGAAGGGGAGGAGGTCCTCCCCTGTAGGTGGACTTGGAGGGGGCGGGGAGGAGATGAGGGAGGGATGGAGAGAGTGGGAGGGAATGAGGGAGGGGGCTACACCTAGGATGCAAAGTACCTAACCTGTGATTGATATAAAAATAAATAAATTACATTAAAAAATACTTTTCTTAGACTCTCAAACATGTATAACTGGCATTTGCCAACCTTAAGATACTTTCTTAGACCCTCAACAATTTTTTTAGGCCTTTGTGTCTAGTTATTTACCTTGAGACATAGGTGAGACTGCTATGAACATTTATTGTTCTTTAGCTAAAGGGATGGTAAAAGGTTCCATTCAGGCCTGTTTCTTGAGTCTGGCAACAAGGCATATTGTGTCTAGGCCTGACAATAGCAACTCTAGGACTCAGGCTTAAGGCCTTGGTCTCCTGCGTATGAAGAGAACTGAGAAGGCATCTGAAGTCTCCCAACATAGAAGTTGGAAACATGTCTGTGGGTCCTGAGTGGGGCCAAAACAGACCTGCAATGTTACCCTGGGCTGGGCGAGGGTGTTGGTCATTGAATCAAAGAGCCATTTGTCCTCGGCCAGGCCAAGAGGCTGCAAGACTGGAAGTGTCCATGGCTCTTGTGCTGGTTGAACCTCCATGGATGGGCACAGAGGACAAACCTGCATGGGAGCATTTTGACTTCCAGAGGCCAGTCTGCTGGCAGGCGGCCATGACTTGTTGAGACAGTTGTAGGACCAGCATCCCCTTTGGCTGCATTTGAAACAGTCACCTGGCAGAATTGACTTTAGGCTGTACCCCGGCAGGATAGGGCATTACAGACCTCTTGTTTTCTGTGAGGGAACACTGACAGCCTCAGAGTAGCAGCCAAGGTCTAAAGCATAGTTTTTGCAGTAGATAAGACTGTCGGGAAGGTTCCTCTCTTATTATTTTTACCAACTCTTGTATGGTGACTCAAGGGCCATCCTCAGCTGTTTATTAAAGATGGCAGTGAGACCATGTCTGTATCTATAGGAATATAAATATATTTTGGACATGTTAGAGATCTTCATTATCTATGAGATGACTATTAACTTGCATTTGTTAACTATTAAATATTAGGACTTTAGGTTTTGTCCCTGTTAAGTTGGAGCATTAAAAGTCATAAATATAGTCCATTAAAGTGAGAGCAAAACAGTTTTCTGTATGATTTTGTATATAAAAAGTTTATAGCTTATGAAAATCTAAGGCTATACTATAATAATATCATTTTTAGAAAACAAAACTAAGCATATTTTAACCTTTTGATAGTGAAGATATAGCACAATAACCAAGTTTTAACATAAATAAATGCCTCCAAAATTAATAGATCTGGACCAATCTCTGGCTAGATTTCCCCCTCTATCCTTCACAAACAGTTTCATTTGAGGGGAATTTCTGCTACTGCTGGAGATCTACTACTACCTGAGATGTTCTGGGCACTGCTCTTTCCAGAGAATAAGTTAGCAAGAAGTCCTTCATTTCTGTCATCATTCCTGAGTCCTGGGTTTTGGCCAGGGCGACAGTGTTAGGGAAAGAAACGAAGTGAAGGATTTTGTGATGAGCGGAACCTCCCTCCCCTACCCTCGTCTGAGTGCCAGCATTATTAAGCAACTATCGGAAGAGCCAAGTTCAGATGGCAGGCTGTCCTGTGGGCTTGGTAGTTCCCTGGAGTTTCCCTGGGGCCTCCCTGTGTGAGCAGCTCTGATAGGGAACTGAGGTGAGAGGGGTCTTACAGATGGCTCTGTTGGGGTTGGAGTTACATAACCTCAGCAACCTTGGATACATTTGGCAAGAAAAGCTGTTATTTGAAAATCTTGTCAGGGAGCTTTTCATGGGGTTCTGCATTATGAAAACATAACTTTTGAGGCCTGGAGGTCTCAGCAGGAGGAGGGTCTTCTCCACATGTGCTGCTTCCTTGCCCCTTTATCTGCTGCTTTGTGGACTACACTGGGTACTGCCAAGGTCTCAGCTACAGGTTGCCAAGGAGGCCTCGCTGCAGTTCCTCAGGCCCTGGCATGGTCTAGCTGTTGGTCTTCCTCACAGACCCCTACAGGCCTTCCACATGATCTGTATCTGGAGTGAGAATGAAGACTGGGCAGCCCTTCCCAATGGGACTCACTGTTGTGGGAACAGAGATGCTTAGGTTCCAGTTAGGAATATTACTACCCAGCTACACTTTGAGCCTACAGTTTATTAATTCATTTACAAAAATACAGATACTATGACTGTAATTTGGGTTGGGTGGCAGACCCTGGGGAAAGAAAGATAAGCAGCCTACACCACCTCTGGCATGAGGTGGTATTGGGGAGATAAGCAAATTCAATGACAACACAGGGGGACCTGATCTGCACAGTGTTGGCTGTGTTCTAGAAGTAGACCACCTAATTCAGACACACAGGATCATTGACCACTGTGTGGAGGAAGGAAAATGAAGCCGAGAGCTGGTCCTGTCTAAACCCTGGATATCCACTCAGTTTGTCCAGTTTCTTCTTGTCTCTCTGCCCAGTTCTGTACATGTGCCACCCTACAAATTTGCCTTGTTGACCTTTTTCCTACCTTCTGCACCAAGTCTCTTGTTCTTCAATATTTCTATTTTAGGGCATTGGCTCTGGGCTAGGACCTCTATGAAGATTGTCTCATCTCACCCTATGAGATGGTACAGCCAGACAACCAGGGTTCAAATTCCAGCTGAGCTCCTGCCAGCTTGAGGTCTTAAGCAAGCAAGTTAGTAAACTGTCAGTATGATGAGGAATGAGGTAACATTGCAGTGTGTTCATAACAAACCTGGCCAATGTCTGGCACTATGTAAGTACTGGCTGCCACTGTGGCAACTTCCCACTAAGGGGCAGAGATGGATTGTCCCCAACAAAACCCATTTCTCAGTACTGCAGTGTCAGGAGGTGAGGCCTTTGGGAGATAACTGGGTCATGAGAAATTTGTTCCATGGGTGTTTTCATGTCTTTCTTGAAAGACCAGGTTAGGTCTTTTGGGAGAATGCTGGGTCTCAGGGGACTGAATGAGCTACTGTGAGAATTAGCGTCATTCAGCAAGGCCTCTTTCATGAATAGTGCTCCTCACTGCTCTTATGTGAGTTTCTACTGTGTGGAAATCAAGATTTCAAAGTTTCATTTCATCTGTAACGTTGGCAAAGAAACTTCCTTCCATTCTGTCTCTCATCTGGGAACCACTGGAACGCTTTCAGTCTCCCTCCAAGGGATGTTCCAAAAAGTGGGTAGTTATAGGCCATTTCCCATAAGCAGTATTACACAAGCAGAAAAAGAGCTGGCTCTTCATAAACTATGCAGCTCCAACAGGATTTTCGTAAAGAGAAGCCAGTTTGGTCCACAAGGATGAATATGTCTTCAACTGCCCCTAAAAACAGAGATGAATACTTTTATTTATTTGAGTCTCATCTGGGATGTTTCAGAGCATAAACACTGAATGGGAAATCAGCTACTAAATAAACAGTCAGCTATGCAAAGGAAGCAGGAAATGCCATTCCAAGGGACACACTGTACATAATTAATGTCAATTTGGGAGAAAGAAAAACATAAAAACTTGAATTTCAAATATGACTCTGAGAAGAGACTTATGGCTTTTCTCTCACTCAGAATTTGCCCACCCCCTATTTTGATCCCCTTTTTTGTCCTAACCACCTCATTTATTCAAATTTGTTCTGTAAATACCTGGAGTCTGCAGATTTAGACATTGAGATTCAATACTCCTTGCCTAAACTCCCAAGTGGTCAGCCAGTCAATGGGCACTTATTAAAAACCTCAATAAAACCCATGAGAATGGCTAAGATCAAAAACTCAAGTGACAATGCTTGCAAGAGAAGATGTGGAGAAAGGAAAACCCTCTTCCATTGCTGGTGGGAATGTAAACTTGTACAACCACTTTGGAAATCAATCTGGCACTTTCTCAGAAAATTAGAAATAGCAGTTCCTCAGGATCCAGTTATACCACTCCTAGGCATATATCCAAAAGATGCTCAAGTACACAACAAGGACATTTATTCAACCATGTTTGTAGCAGCTGTATTCATAATAGCCAGAACCTGGAAACAACTCAGATGTCCCTCAACTGAGGAATGGATATAGAAATTGTGGTACATCTATACAATGTAATACTACTCTGCAATTAAAAACAAGAAAATCATGAAATTTTCAGGCAAATGGTGGGATCTAGAAAAGATCATCCTGAGTGAGGTATCCCAGAAACAGAAAGACACACACAGTATATACTCACTTATAAGTGGATATTAGACATATAATATAGGAAAAACATACTAAAATCTATATACCTAAAGAAGCTAAGCAAGAAGGAGGATCCTAGGCTGGAGAGATGGCTCAGAGGTTAAGATCAATGGCTGCTCTTCCAGTGGTCCTGAGTTCAATTCCCAGCAACCACATGGTGGCTTACAACCATCTATAAAGAGATCTGGTGCCCTCTTCTGGCATGCAGGTGTACATGCAGACAGAACATTGTATTCACAATAAATAAATAAATCTTTAAAAAGATTTAAAAAAGAAAAAAGAAGTATCCTGGGTAAGATGATCAATCCTCACTCAGAAAGGCAAACAAGATGGACATTGGAAGAGGGAGAAAACAGGGAACAGGACAGGAGCCTATCACAGGGGGCCTCTGAAAGACTCTACCCAGCAGTGTATCAAAGCAGATGCTGAGACTCAAAACCAAACTTTGGCAGAGTGCAAGGAATCTAATGAAAGAAGGGGCAGATAGTAAGACCGGGAGAGGACAGGAGTCCACAAGGAGGGCAACAGAAACAAAAATCTGGGCCCAGGGGTCTTTTCTGAGACTGACACTCCAACAAAGGACCATGCATGGAGATAACCTAGAACCACTGCTCAGATGTAGCCACAGCAGCTCAGTATCCAAGTGGGTTCCCTAGTAAGGGAAACAGGGACTATCTCTGACATGAACTCAGTGACTGGTTCTTTGATCAACTCCCCCTGAATGAGGAGCAGCCTTGCCAGACCACAGAGGAGGATAATGCAGCCAGTCCTGATGAGACCTGATAAGCTAGCATCGGATGGAAGGGGACTTAGAGAGGGACTTGGGAGGAGATGAGGGAGGGAGGGTAGGATTGGGAGGGAATGAGGAAGAGGGCTACAGCTAGGCTACAAAGTGAATGAAATGTAATTAATATAAAAAATAAAAATTTAATTTAAAAAAACCTCAGTAAGTCATATGACCAGACAGCTGATTTTAGCTAAAAACTTTTTTTCTCCAAGACCAGGTCCCTGGCAAGGTTCAACTTGAGATGAGATTCTAGTGATGTTGAAAAGAATACCAGAGCAGATCCCAGTCGATATTAGGCCAAGACTTGGCTGGCCACAGATGCCTGGGACTGGGTTTGGCCTGTAGGCTCTATTCTTTAAGAGAAGCATTGGTCTGAGTCCATGGAGGACCCCCTTCCAAGGAAGTCCATTCAACCCAGCCTTTGCTAGGCTATCATGTGACAGCTCACTCCAGAATGGCTGCTGGATTGCTTTGTAACTTTGTGAGTATTATTTATACCCAAAAGAGAAAAGCTGGGAGTTTCCAAATATCTGGTTTACCATCCATAGTAGTTGAAGCTGCCTTAATCACAGCAACCCACCTCATGATAGCATCCAAAGAAATGTTCAGGTACATGATTTGTTTGCTTGCTGGTTTGTTTGTGTTTTGGAGGCAGGGTCTCTCTATTTAGTACTGGCTGTACTGGAACTCATTCATACATACAGGCAAATGTGCATACACATAAATACATCTAAAAAATTAAGCTTTAAAAAGTATTAATTTCTACTCATTTGTTCTAGAAGCCTCTTACAGAGAGACCTGTTTAAGGCCTTATTAGAAAAGGATCAATAACTTCTTTGGGATATTTGAGTATTATTTGAGCATTACATATTTGATGTATTGTATACAGCAATTAGAATTTTTGACATTTGAAATGGTTTAGTTTTATGTATTATCATTGCCATTTGCCTTGAAAAACTGAAGTGACAACTAGCATTAATATTTGTCATGGCTAGCATTAAGGGGTGAACCTCAACTGAGAAAATCTCCATAAGATCTGGTTTTAGAGCATTTTCTTAATTGGTGATTGATGGGGGTGGGGGGTCAGCTCATTGTGGATGGTGCCATCCTTGATGGTCCTGTTTCTGTAAGAAAGCAGGCTGAGCAAGCCATATGTAGCAAGCCAGTAAGGAGCACCCCTCTATGGCCTCTGCATCGGCTCCTGCCTCCAGGTTCCTACTGTGTCTTGAGTTCCTGTCCTCACTGCTTTTCTTGATGAGCTGTTACATGAACTGTGAGTGAAGCAAACAAAACCCTTTCCTATTCAAGTTGCTTCTAGTCATGGTGTTTCATCAGAGTAGTAGTGACCTTGACTAAGACAGTATCTTTAGTTCTTTGTCTTCATGAATATGATTATTAACGTCAGTATAGATTGAACACTAGTTTTTTTTTTTTGGTTTGTTTTTTGAGACAGGGTTTCTCTGTCTATCTCTGGCTGTCCTGGAACTTGCTTTGTAGACCAGGCTGGCCTTGAATTCATAAATATACTCATACCTCTGCTTCGTGTGTTCTGGGATTAAAGGTGTACACCACCACTGCCGGGTTAAACACAAGGTCTTTGGGAGATAGTGGCTTTTTTGCCATTGCCCTTCAAGAGATTCAAAGGGTCTCTCTGTCAATAGTATTTTAGTCTGTGGCTAATGTCTTCAGCTTTACCCAAACCACCTCACCACCTTAAGAAGCACATGATAATATCCACTGGCCAGATGTGGAAGGGGGTGGGTGGTACAGAAATACAACAATACATGTGTATGGATGGTGAAGCCAAGATTCTAACTCACCCTAGCTGAATCAGGAGCCACCCTGCAACTGACAGAGCAAAGGTTACCTTGAGCTTTGTATACAGGAGAAAGTGCTAAGGGTTCTTGCCAGGCCCAGATAGCTAGTCGCTGACTTTGAGTCAGTGAGAGGCACTATAAAATTAAGAAGCTCAGGGACAGTCTCATGCTTAACATGTAAATAAAACTTTAAAAACAACAACAAAATGAATAATATCAGGGTCTTACTATACAGCTTAGGTCGGCCTGGAATTCATCATTTCCTGTCTCAGCCTCCTAGATCTACATCTACATCATGAATAAAGATAAGAGTGGGGCTGGAAAGATGGGGGAGTAGGAGGCATGAAGGCATGTGGAAAACACTAACTGATCTCACAGAGGCTACCCAGTACTGACAACTCACAGCTACCTGTACATCCAGCTCCCAGAGATCCAGCACTCTCTTCTGACCACTATCAATACATGTACTCACATCTACACACAGACACAAATGTATATACATATTAAACATTTAGAAGAAAAACTTTTTACTTTATTTTTAAGAAAAGAAAAAAGAAAGCAAATTATAGTCCCTTAGGTACATGAGTTTGGAGCTATGGGTGCTATCAAGCTTGGCTACAAATTGTAACCAAGTATCTCTAGAAGATTCTCTGTGACTTCAGTCAACAAAAAGTAAACAAATAATTTTGTACCTTATCTTTTGGGTTAAATATCCTTTTCTTTCTTTGGTTTTTCTAGTTTATTGTTCATTTCCTTGTTTTTATTTATCAAAACCAAGATAAATATTATTCTTTCTTTTTTTTTTTCTCCCTGCAAGACAGTTTGTCTAGATCAGGCTGTCCCCGAATTCCCCGAATTCCCTGTATAGTAAAAGGTGTCCTTGAACTTACGATCCTCCTGCCTCCACCTCCCAAATACTGGAATTACAGGTGTTGGTAGACAGATACAGTCCACAGTCCACAGTTCATAGTCTTCAGCCTAGATCCTATGTTGTCTCAAGCTGCTCCAACTACAGTGGATCCATTTTTGGAATTTTCTTTTGGATACATTGCTCTGGCCTGAAGGCTGAGCTCAGTGGTAGATTTGTCACAGTAGGAAAGACTGTAACAGGTAATTCAACTATTTCAGAATATTAACTAATTTTAACCAGTTCAGCTATTACCCAGTTTGATTAAGAATGGTTCCCTGAGCAGTTTAAACATTGGTGGGAAGTACAGGGATTTAAGCGGAAAAGGTGGATTTTTACTGCTGTTTTACAACTTCTTTCCCTGCTATCCATCAAACTGAGGAAGGAACTTAAAAGGTACTTTTAAGGTAATGGACTCTCAGCCATAGAGATGATACTGAGATGTCGATAAGTGAGTCTTCTGATCCTCAAGTATAACATCATGCTGTCACTGTTCTGAGGCCTAGGGTCAGGCTAGACTTTCCTAAGAGTGAGTCAGCTGATAAAGGCTCCTAATGGAAAGTCTCTTGCCTACAAATTCTCTTTGTGCTTACAGGAATGAAGAAATCTTATTCTTTAGAACAAGCTGCAGAGCACATATCCAAGAAGCAAAGCTAATGTAAGCCTGAGCTGATCAGATATCAAAGCTCTTGTGATTTGTCCTGATACCCAAAGTCATACCTAAAAATACAAACTTGAGGTTGTAGACAACACCACAGTGTGTGTGTGTTTTTGCCAGAACATGAAGTCATCTTAAATAAAGGATATTATACTTCCTTCTACAGAAAGACCAGCAAAGGGCAGCCCAGCACAGCTGTGGTCATTTCTTAGAGAAAGGAGTGTTTTCACCTTCCAGATGAGCAAGGAGAGCTCACCAGGTGTCTCATTATCCTCCCAGCCACAGGCTCTGGGAGGGGGCTTTTTCCTGTCCTGAGCTCTTCTAGAAATCCATGCCTTTGTAGCAGCCATGACTACTTTGCCATGTCTACAATTTAGCATTCCCTGCAGCTGGAAAGTGGCTGGGAATACTGTGCAAGCCTTTCTTGCTCATCTGATTCCATTGTTCTTGGTTTCTTGTTCATAATTTTGAAAATTGGGACTAACTCCATCCCTGCCTTATAATGGTAGGACTTTAGATTTGGTTTCAGTTCAGTTTGTCTGGACTTAACCCAGTGCTGAAACTAAGCTAAGAATTTCATCAACTTTTTTTTTTTTTTTTTGGTGCTAGCAGTATGTGTTTTATATCTAGAAATCAGAACGTAATGTAAAACAAACATGACACCCCACCCATCTGTCTGCAGTTACTTTAGTTCTGAACAGTCCCTATGGGCTCACCAAGTCACAGTAATCCTTAATTCATTTTTATTTTTCTTGTGCTACATTTACAAAACTTTGTGGTATGGTTGGCCCCTCTGCAGCAGGAAACCTACTTATGACCATTTCTACTAAAAGCTTTTCTTAGGGGCTGGATGTGCAACAAAACAGTTCAGGCACAAGATATGACTCTTCCCATTTGCTGAGAGATCCAGGAGACTTTTGGGTAGGATTCTAGAATCCCATCACCACAGGAACAGACCTCCCAAGTATCCATGGGAAAGTTCTCAAAGATGGAGATGGCAGTCTGGTTGGTTGGTTCTTCAGCTCTCTCTAACTAAGATTTCTTTTTTTATTTTTATTTTTATATCAATCAGGGGTTAGGTACTTTGCATCCCCGGCGTAGCCCCTTCCCTTTTTCCCTCCCACTCTCCCCATCTCTCCCTCATCTCCTCCCAGCCCACTCCAAGTCCACCTACAGGGGAGGATCTCCTCCCATTCCATTCGACCCCAGTTCATCTTGTCTCCTCAGGACTGGCTACAATGTCCTCCCCTGGGGATCTGGCCAGGCTGTTACTCCCTGGCGATTACGGGGCAGAGTCAAAGAGCCAGCCATCAAGTTCATGTCTGAAACAGTCCCTGTTCCCCTTACTAGGGTCTTCAGTTGGATATCTAGCTACTATGGGCCACTTCTGAGCGGGGGTTCTAGGACATATCCATACATGGTCCTTGCTTGGAGAAACTGTCCCATAGAAGACCCCTGTGCCCTGCTCAGTTTGGTCTTTCTGGAGCTCTTGTTCTCCATAAGTCTTATTAACTTCCCCTATTTTTATTATTTCCCGCCCTCTACCAAAGGCTTGGTTGTGATTCTTAATATCTGCTTTGATACATTGCTATATTGATTCTTTCAGAGGCCCTCTTTGGTATGCTCCTGTCCTGTTGCTTGTATTGTCCTCCATTCAATGTCCATCCCATTGGTTCATCCAAACAAGCATTGATCGTACCAACCTGGGGTCCTTCTTGTGTATCTTCCCTGGGTGTATAGATTTCAGCATGACCTTCCTATCCTACAGGTCTATATCAGTGAGTATATACCATATGTTTCTTTATGCTTTTGGGATACCTCACTTAGGATGATCATTTCCAGGTCCCACTATTTGCCTGCGAATTTCATGATTTCCTCCTTTTTAATTGCTGAATAGTATTTCATTGTGTAGAAGTACCATAATTTCTGTATCCATTCCTCAACTGAGGGACATCTGGGTTGTTTCCAGGTTCTGGCTATTACAAATAAAGCAGCTATGAACATAGTTGAG
>JAQQSO010004715.1:0-12563 GCA_028658305.1 Pachyuromys duprasi | reverse complement strand
AGAGTGTGAGAGATGGCAAATGGGTTGAGTACTGTGAAATGCTGCCCTCTGGCCATGACACAGCCACTGCAGACATGAACTCACGGGCAGCAGTGCTCTCTTAAATAAGACCTCCACAAGATGGGGCCAGTTAGAAACTCCAGCTTAGAGGCAGGAGAAGATACTGCAGGACACAGCTGAGAAAGAGAATGCTTATTGTAATTTTGGATGACAAGGTAGAGTCAGATCTTGAAATAATGGAAACTGCAGGAAAGAGGTCAAGTTATCACAGAATAAGTCTGTCAAGAAATAAATGCTGATCATCAGGTATGCTGGACATTTGGGAGATCAGGTTTAAAAAAACACTTGTAAAATTTTAGATAACAGCCAGAAGCTCTAAAGGAACAACGGAGGTCTCCATATCAGCAAAATCTTGAGGCAAGAACTTAAAGAGAAAGCACGCGTGCGTCTCAAGAAAGCAGCATGTCTTCATGGAGTGCCCATTTGAGACGGGACTCCTGTGTCAAAAATGGGAAAAGCTCCCTCAGTTGAACACTCAAAGCTCAGTGTGGAGGCTGACTACACCGCAGTGCAGCAGCAAAATGGAGACAAGAAAAGCTAACTCCTGCCTGCACATGAGAAAAACCAAAAAGGGCGAAGGCAAGCAGATCCTGTGGCTATGAGAGCAGGCAGCTCATTAGGCAGCTGAGGAGCCAGACGACATAGAGGCTGATCTGGACCCAGCTGAGGTGGGTACCTTGAAATAAATGGGCAAACAGGTCAATGAGGTAAGAGTGTGTGCCAGCTAAAAGCTCGGTGACACACACAATGGGTAGGTAACCACACAGTGAGTTTGGGAGATAGTAAAGCTGGGGCTTTGCAAGAGATTGAAAGAGGACAGCAGGCCATCAACGCCACCTAGACCACACCTGAGCCTTGTGTCCTGTCTGTGGCTCACACCTGGAGGAGCTGGACCATGTTGTTTTCCCTGATACTATTGACTGAAGTTGGGCAGAATGAGCTTGACTCTCTTCTCATGTCATACTGTGGTTGAGTAACTCCTGGTGCTCTCAAAAGTCCCACTTCTGTATCTGCAACCCTATCAAAACACCACCTTTCCCTTATCTGTCTCCACTAAGGAGATGCTACTTAGGTCTTTGCAGGAACAAGCCAACACTCTGGCCTGGACACTCCTACAGAGGAATAAAGCAGGCCCTAGGTCCAGCACACGCCCCACTGCAAACCTCAGGTAAGTCACAATTTTTCTGCACCTCCTTTTGCTGTGAAGTAGAGATGAACAACATTCTCAGATTTCAGTGAGAATTAAGTAAATGGGCATTTAACCCAATATAATGGAGAACCACTGGAAACAGGCAGAGAAATATTTGTTTCAGAAAGTGTACCTTGAGCTAGTCAACTAGTACCCAACATGCTATTTACAATTGCCTGTGCTTCCCAATCTTCCTAGAATTAGTCACATGCAGTGGGTAAATGCATCTAGAGCAAAACTGGCAGATGCTATACTCTCATGACTATACTCTGCTTCTTGCTAAGACATTTTCTTCTGTACTAACTATTCGAGATCGGGTCCACACCACTCAACCGCCAAATATCTTGCAAAATTAGAAACAAGGAAACATCCTTATCGAATGACCATTTCAGTCTTGGTACCGATGTTAGTAAAGCCATTTGGACTTACATTTTCACCATTATCAAGATTTGCGAAGGCAGAGACGGTTTCATTAACAGGTCAATACTATTCACCCCCAGACTTTACGCTGAAGCTTATCAGCAAAACTGAGCAAGATGATTCGTGTCTTGAACAGCCACACGAATCAGAAAAAAAAATCAAAGAATGTCACCCACCACATAGAAAAGGGTGTGGTGTGTAAGAAATCAGATGTGGTGTAGAGACTGCCAATTGGCCAGAGCTCTTGTCTATCCTATTTGAACCTGGTCTGGACAACTGGCCACTTCACCTACTGGTAGAGTATTCGGGGCCTTAGGTGTTCTTTCTTTACACACTGTGGAAAGGGGCTGGGCATGGACCACTCTAGACAGTGCTGGTTTTTGGTTGACGGCAACACACCTTCTGGTTCAAAGCTGAAGGGCTTATTAAGCCTCTTGGATACCAAAGAACCGATAAAGCAGCATTTTAGTGAACTGGGTGTAAATACATTAAAAACACATGGGTTCAATGCACCTTGAAATAAACACAGGTTTAAGGAAAAAAATGGAGAAGAAAGCAAATGTTTTGGCAAAACACTTTTTTTTGAACCCCAAATATTTGAAATCTGTTCCGGCAATCTTGCTCAATTCAGAGTGCCATTTAGCCTCCCGTGGTGATGGAGATTACGCACACAAACGGGAGATTCAGCATCTTTCTCTAGCTGTGGCATTCCAGAAAGGCATAGACCAACAGCAAAGCTTTTAGGTAACAGTCTTTTAAATCCTCAGGAAGCGGTTTTCATTCATTTATTTTTACTTCTGTGATGGACTCTGAACCCACAGCCCCATGCTGGGCCACAAAAATACACAAAGCTAGCCCCAGAGGACATTTTTTTTGACAGTTCTAGGGAATTAAACCGAGGACCTCCCTATGTGCAGCTATATCCCCGTCTCACTGTTTAAACCTGAGACAAGAGGGCCCTGAGCTCTTTGTAGCCCAGACACATCTTCGATTTGTTATACTTCCTCTTCAGCCTCTGGGTTGGAGGCTTGTTCCTCAGGCTCAGCCCAAAGCTTTTGGCCTTTGAAGATTTTCAGGTTGCTAGTTAGATATCAGCAGACTTGGAGGCCACTGAGGTGGACCCCTACCTCAGAATGACCTACCAAGATCCAAAATGGCAGCTCTCTGATCAGAAGAAATGGGATCTGGGGCATTCCTGAGAAGAGATAAGGAGTTCTGAGCAGCTTGAAGACTTACTTCAGAAAAGCATCTGAACCCTGTAAGATCTCTAACCCTCTGGAAGCTTTCTGCTAAAGAACAAGGAAATGCCAGGTCCTTTCTCTGAAAACCAAATCCAAACAGTCTGCCAATCACCCGGGCAGGAAGATGCCCCTCGGGAAGCTGTCTGTGCCACATGCTTCAGGCAGGTAGCTGTTGTCCACTTTCATCCCCTGAGAACGTTTTCATTTTACTCGTCCAAGTCACACACAACTGTGCATCTCACCTGAGAACATAAAGAAAAGGGAGCAAACAGGGCTCCAGAACGAGGTCCCAGGGACAGGCTGTGGCTGCGGCCAGTGAGTGCACCCATTAACCACAAGCCCCACCAGGGCCTTCACTTGACCACCAGGCTGAGAGACTTGAGTGTTCTGCCACCAGATCCCAGTGGACAGCTAGGAGTCCCCTCTCCTGCTTCTGCACCAGCTTCAGGTTTGGAAAGTCCGTGACATTCTGAGCCTAGAAATCGCGGAGATCCTCAGCTGCCCTCTAGCTGCCCCATCTTCATTTCTCCACCTCCCTGGGAGCTCAATTTTCCAACAGGCAGCACTGGCTGTCAGCTTGGCTGTGAGCTAATAAGCAAGGTGTCTGCTGACAAGGCCCTTGGCATTTGCATTTTAATAGGGGACTGTTACAAGAATTTAGACCTTAAGGAATGAAGTTATGACAGTAAAACGCCAGGAAGCAGGATTCTTAGAGCAGGGAACCCTCTCTGTCGATGGCAGCACCTGCCGGTTAAGCTGGCCCACGCCTTTCTTCCGTGGAATCGGACACTTCTCTTTATCCTGTTGAAGCTTAAGGGAAGGTGGCAGTCCTCCACAGCAGAATCCAGAGCCCCAGAAATCCTGACTGCTAGATTTGTAGTGTCTAAAGAATTAGAGACTGGTTCAGTGTCTAAAAAGCTCCTCCAGCCTGTGGGCCTTCGGCCCAGGTCCCAGTTTCCTACAGTTCCTGACCTCTGGGGACTCTCTGCTGACTGGAAGAGGGGGGAGGGTCTCACTGATGGGAGGGAATAAAAGAAGGAAACACACCACGTCCAAAACAGATGGACATATTTGTGTCTTCCCATAACATTAGAATTTAGTGACTAACAATGTTCACAAGTCGCCTTGCTGTGTTTGGCAGCAAATCCCCTTGATAGCAAAACCACTGGAAAAAGCAAGTTCTAATATTCCAGTCTTTACTAATGTTAACTCTCAGACCACACATTATAGAATGGATAGCAGCACATATCACACATATATGGAAATATATGAGAGAGAGAGAGAGAGAAACAGTCAGTGTATGGAACTCCTAATAGAATGGCTCAAGAGCTAAAGAGGCCGTGGCCAAGTTAAGGAGTCCCAAGAGAAATGAAAGAAGGCAGAAAGTGATGGAATGCAAAGAAAGTCTCTGCTAGAGTTAGACAGCAAACTGTTTTAGAGTGCATCCTGGTTAGCTGAGCCGCAGTCGAGATGTGTGAGCATGGAGGCCATAGAGGAAAGGGTCCAGTGGAGGCAACATCAGTAGACAATGTGAGCAGAGGGCACGGTGACACACAAGCCAGGAAGTCAGACGACAGGTGTCCATGGCGGTGCATCATCATCACAGTGTTTGCTACCGTCTTTTTTTTTAAGGGTCCATGTAAGGTTGCTCCTCAGTCTGGTGTGGGCCTGGTTTTCTTGCTATGATTTTAGCGTTGCTCATGTGATCCTGACTTGCCTTGATAAATGAACAGGTGTCACCGCTTTGCTTCTGGGAATGAGTTATTATCAGCTTGTGCCTCATGAGTGGTCCAGGACAGTTCTCACATGCACAACCAGGTACAGAACCTCCATCCTCAAATGCAGCCAGAGACCCCTCATAAAATGCTCTCCCTGGACAGTCTACAAAAAAACGAAACACTGCTTTCCACAGCAAGGAATAAGCTGGAGCAGGGCAGAGGCTGGTCTCAACAGCTGGGGAGGTTTCGGCTGCTCTCACATGCCAGCTTCTCCTTATCCCTTGTTCACCATGGCCTCCTAGGCTGAAGACACATTTGGGAACCTAAGCACCTCTAATTTAGTAGTTAGGAAAATTACAGAGGACTGTGAAGAAGAAAACACAAAATCTGTTCACTCATAATGGAAACAAAATTAAGCACTATTTTGTGTTCATTTAATTTTTAACATAGGCAAGGTTCTGTTTCTAATAAGCTAATGTTGATATATGTGCAAAGACACCTATATACATATATACTTTTAATGTTTATAATATTATAAGAATTTTCCTATATTGCTGGACAATTTTTCAAAAGGCATGTCCCATATTACAAAAGGGAATAAGAAAATACTGTCCCATGATGTGTTTGGTTTTTATCAAAATAATCTCTTTATTCTGTTTATTAAACTCTCGGTTTATGGAGAAAAGACTTGTAAAATTATAAAAATGTTAAGTATAGATGCTTGATCTGGGAATCTGTAACACTCTGGTATAATATATGCTAAGGAAGAAGGTTTGGGTGTTCTTTTAAAAAGTGACATTAACTCATAAGGATTCAAGCATTACCACTCTTTACACCCAGCCACTGTTTTGTGACCTGTTACCCAAGTAACATTATAAAGATCTTAAAGTTAATTTGGATTAGGGTTCTGTGTGTAGAATATGGAAAAACTAACAAATCATAATTTCACAGACAATGTTTATGTTTTTCTACCTTGGACGTGTAAGAATGTTCGGGAACAGTGAAGAAATACAGTTTGTGGGCAGATAACAACATATTTTCTTCAAGAGTTTTCCCCTCTTAGCTTAACATGTCTAACCAACATTCAACAGAAGATAATTTACTTTCTTAAAAGGAAATTCACATTTCTAAATACATAATTTTCTTCTGACGGTGAAGTGTCTCAGTTTTCTCAAATAGCATGTCTGTGGGAAATCCCTCCAGTAAGACAAAGCTTTTTGTTTGAAGTGTGTGAGAGAAGCCTCCTTTGGCTCTCCATGGTACAGCCCTATCTATGAGAAGAATCACACCCACACCGGGAGCCAGTTACAACTGTCTGGACTCATAGTGAACCTCACTCACTCAAGAGTGAGCTCAGGTGTCCTCACCCCTAACAAGTGTCAGAGAGGGCCACAGTTTTAGAAACACTGCTCCATTGTGACAGTGTTCCATGCTGTAACAAATGCCAAAGGCAAGCAACTTAAACAGAAGGGATGTTTGTGTCAGCTCACAGTCTCAGGGTGTCCAGTCTCTGAAGCTTCTGCTGAGTGGAGCATCATGGTGGGGAGGAAGTGCAGAGAGGAGCAGTGGTAGTTCATCTCATGGGGGCTGAGAAGCAAAAAGAGGAGGGCGCCAGGTGTCCCAATATACACTCTTCAACAGCACGCTTCCTGTGTCCTGACTTCCGTCCGCTGGGACCCACCTCTTTCAGGTTCTAGCACATCACACTACTGCACTGGTCTAAGCTTTTAACACTGGGCCTATTCAAACTGTAGTTCCTGTTAAATAAATGCCAAAGTCCTCAGCACGGAAGGCAAGTTCCTCCTTAATCTGGTCCAAGTCAGGCTCAGCCCTCCATTAGAGCCAGCTATTCTGTGCCATACAGAACACCCAGTCTTCCTGGAACACAGTTCTCCTCTACCTCTTGGTCTGTTTGGATAAACTGTGCATCTGTCTCCATGACCTTGCTGACCTCATCTGATCCTTCTGGGTCACAGGCTCCATCTATGGCAACTCTGACAAATGCAGCCACAGACCATGGGTTGGGCATGGCAGCAGACCTCTCTTTCAAAGGATATTACACAAATGCCAGCTCTTACATTTCTCTAGTATATCATCAACAGCTCTGCAGAGTAAGAGTGCAAATGTTACAGAAGAGCTGGTGAGGTCAGTAGGAATGAAGGATTTGGTTGGAGAGCCAGGCTCTGGCTAATACAGATATGGATGGAGAATGTAAGCTCTATAACACAAGGCTCATATCACAGGGCACACAGGGAAAATGACAAAGTTAGCATGGAAAAAATCAAAATAAAAAGTATTAAGTTTGCCCCTCACAGGACTGCATACAATTCTACTTAGAGAGCTTCATAAAATCTTAAGGGGAAAACACATTTTGAAGGAGAACTAGCCTCAGGTGGAGCTTGAAACCTCAGAAGGCAGCAAGCAGCTTTGCCAAGGACGCCTGTAAGCAATGGCATGGGAGATTTTATTTTCCATTTTCTAAAAGGACCTAAAATTCAAATGCAGCAGATATGTGGGTTTATGTTCCTAACAGACATCCTAAAACATACAGTACTCATATTGATCTTCATCAGTATGAAAGCCTCCTCCTATATAGATATGATTTCAGTTCACAGAGAGAGGAGACAGGCCTGAGGTCAGGCTGACTCCTCAGCTGGAGGTTTTAGCTGTTTCCAAGGATTCTGTTCTTTTTTATCTTACATATTGGAGAACTAAAGCTATCTACCAAATCAATTCACACTTGGAGGTTGTTCTGTAGTTCTGAATGAAATGACCCTGCACCTGATCATCTTTTTGCAAGCCACCTTCAATACAGAAGCCACTTTGGAGTGGCTTAGTTGAGGAGTTTTCGAGTCTTTAGATGAGGAAAACTGTATCCCCTGCTGTGGGAAGCCAACCTCTTCCTATGTGGCTTCTGAAATTTCCAGGACCTTAACAAGACCCTGACGTGCATTCTCTGTGGGAAAGGAACAGACAGTACATCATACTCAAGGCCTAAAAACAGGGTTAACATAAGTGAGGTAGAAGACATCACTCATCCTGGCTTTGCTGAAGCATGGTAGACCCTTTGGGTTGGATAACTCCAACACTTTTCCCCTATTGCTATTATTCTGGATATTGTGATAAAAGATGTAAAAGTTTTCCATTTAGTCCATTTCTAGATGTAGGGAGAAGTGTGCACTGAGGACATTTGTACTACCATGTAACCGTTATAGTGCCTGACATTCTCAAACCCTCAATGCAAGCTTCTCTCCAATGGTAACTCTCATGACCTGCCTCACCCTCTGATAACCACCTAGTTTTTTTTTTTAATTCTAAAACTATCCAAGTCCTGACTCTTTTTCTCCCCTCTCCCTCTCCTTTTCTTTTCCTTCCTTATCCGTTGCCTCCCCCTCCCTCATCTCTCTCTGATGATGATGACATCATTAAGTCAGACTCCTCCTTCTGCATGAGTGCTGTGTGGTTCTACCAGGTTGTCTATCTCCACATGGTGGCTGCCGTCCCCACATCCAGTGTTGAGTGTGGAATGTGGGGACGGCTGTGGAAGCTCTTTGGCCCAGTTTCCTTGGTGATAGAAGTGCAGGCATCATGTAGCCTTAACGTCTTCGGGCTCTTTCAGTCCGTTGCACCCCATGCTTCACATAGTCTGCTTGTCACCCTCTCTTCCAAACATGGCCAGAGATAGATCAGCTATTTCTACCTGGACCATGTTTTTGTTTCCAAGGATGAATAGAATAAAATTGATAGCCAGTTAGTAAGACAGCTTGTGTGTTGTGTAGAGACCTGGTCGCTGTGCTCCTGAGTCAGCAGATTCTAGCTTGCTCTTCAAGATATATCGGCAAGTTCCTCAGAGCTCGCCCTCTCCCCTCTCTGCTGTGTTGTAGTCTCCCGGGGCACACGGCTTCTCTCCACAACTATACATGTCTCGCTTGACCGTGTGATGTAGCGGGGCCTGGCAGACACCACGCTGGTATTTGTAACATCATTGCAGTCGGATCTCACAGGCCTGAACGCTGCCTCTTGAGCGTATGAACTTTCAGGGCTACCTTTAGCCTCAGGTTTTTGTTATTATTTTGTAGAATGAAATTAACTATGGTTCCTGTTTTGGATGACTATTACAAGAAGTTACCAGATGTAACATGCTTAGCGTACACATAATACTTTCTTACCTGTGGACTATGAAGCTTCAGCAGGTACATGCCACATCTGCTGGTCCGGTGAAAGCCAGAAATCCAACATGAAGGAAATTCCAGATGGTGAAGTAGGATGGTGTGTTGCTTCTGTGAAGCAAACGGACAACTACTGTTGGAAGAAAATGTCCAGAATTAGGAAGAAACTAGGAAGAATCGGTGCTAGTAACTGCTCACCACGTGCTAGGGGCTGAGCTGTGCTGATGATTTTTTAAAATATTTTCCCATTTGAATCCTCTACAGTCTGCCTAAGAGAAGACGGAGGAAGCATTGAGGCAAACAGATGTTACAGCGCTTGCTAAAGGTCAGACAAAGAGGGAGTGAGCTATTCTCATTCGTTGTGTAACACGGCCTCTCTGCCCAATGTTCCACAGGGAGATCTAACAATGGAGTAGCAATAGCTAAAAGAGTGATAGCCACAACACATGGCCTATGCCTTTCCTCTACATGCACTCTGAAACTCACATGTTGCCTCTATTGAAAAGAAACTGTGAGGTGCTTGTGGTCAGAGGGTAATTTATTTATATATATATATATGGTAGCGGCATTATTTAGTTATGTGCTTTGAAATTCGGTGGTGGTGGTAAAGCTGTCCTGTACAAAGCTCTAGCTTCCTTTGTGCTCACCAGTTCAAGTTTGAAGACTTTCACACTCACATGTGCACATATACATCATATACATACATATACACACACCATACACACATACACAATAAAAAACCAAAATACACACCACACATACACTCAGCACAAATATATACCATATATACACATGCACACCTAAATTATACAACAGACACACAAACACACACACACACAACACGGTTGGATAGACTTTTACATTTTAAATGGGAAAAATGAGTTGACTTCAAATAGTCAACTGTTTGAGACTGGCAGAAAACAGAGAAAATAATATACTTGATTTCTTGTTGCTTTCCAAATTCTGGGCATGTTTTCAATGTAGAAAGAACTTTTCTAAAGAAAACGTGGTGGCAGCAGTTGGGGAGAGAGACCTTGAGAGTTCCACAAGACTCGGTTTGCGTCATTTGCTTCTTGCCAGTGTCAATAAACTGCTGTGAGTGGGTTAGCATGTGTGGTTGGCTGTACCTATGAGTAAAATAAACAACACGTCTAGTGTTCAGCTTATGGCTGATGGCGGTGGGTGTGGGTAACTGCCCTATATAACCCTTAATGAGGGAATCATGATATTTACCTTGCAGAATATCAAAAAGCAAACATGTTTCCCCGTGCCTAGTTGATGACTAACTTCCCAGTTGCTGCATAAGACTTTTATATATAGGATGTCTTAAATTCCAATCCACGTGCCTAAGTGGCTTTTTAACAAACCAATGCTCATCTCTCCTGGAGTTATAGCATGCTGATTTTTTTTTCATCCTTTTCAGACAGTGTTAACTGGCATTCAAAAAGTACCCAAGACTGCCCCAGACTGAGGAAAAGACAGACTGTCACATTGATACAAGGTATTTACTGATGTGGTACCACCATCATGATGCTACATGAAACTCATGAGAAACGTTCCGTATTAAGGTACTCACACAGGTTTCTCTAGGAATCTTAGTTTTATTTTAGGTTGTGTTTCAGGTACAATTAAACCTTCCCATCAGCAGTGAGGACGCTGTGAGTGAGTGTTAGAGGAAACAGGCTGTTTGGGCATCAGAAGGCAATCCAACTTTCCACATTCTGAAAGCTGCTACACTCAGAGGGGGCAGCTTTAATTTTGTTGACTTTTGAAGGGAAAAGTAATACACTGACTGTGCCAGTGAATGGTAAATTAGGGACCTCTTAAAAGTAGTGCTTTCGACAGGAAAAAAAAAGTTCAAATTAATTGCTGTTGGTGTGAGATTCTCTGTGGTTGTCAAAGTTTACAAAAGAGAGATGGAATAAAAGAAAAGAAAGAAAGAAAGAAAACACTCAGGGAGGAGGGATTTTTAATGAGCAGGTTTGGAAAACCAAGTTCATGGTGTCCTTCCAAGCTGGATAAATCAGGGAGAATGCTCCTCACCAGCATGATCTATTGGAAGAGTGGAAGCAAGAGTAACCAGCCTAGACGCCTTTTACCCAGTTGTGTGAACATCAAAGTGCCTGTGGTAATTTGTACGTCTGGCCAGATCTTTGGCACCTGGTTGAAAAGAATAAGGAATGAAAAGCTTGGTCTGAATTTTGTTTAAATTGAATATTGAAAAGATACTCTCAGGATTAGAAAGTCCTTTGACTGTGCTGGTCACTATATGTCTGCAGGGCTTGGAGAACACTCCTGTTTAAGAGGAAATGGTGCTGTTCTCATCTTTATCTGGCATAGCCTTTCTCCACACATTATTCTTTAAGGAACATCTGACTTGCTATAAAATATCCGGCTGGTGAAAGACACCCAGGCTCTCTGAAATGCCTGTCAAAAAAACAAGAGAGCTGAGGCATTTCCTACCAAGACCTATGTCCCCTACATTTAGACTCGGTTAGCTATGATGCTGGATGAACACAAATGATGGCAAATGGCTGTTTTTAAGCTGATTAGTGGTATGAACGTATCTTCCCAAAGCAACCCCCTTGAAACCTTTCTGCAGCTTTCCAAGAAAGCCTGGGCTTTTCCATCGATTCTAGAGGAATTTGAGGAGAGCCACCCATTCTTTGCCAGTGGTTTAGCTGGAACTAAAATTAATAACTTTCTGGCTTGATGCTTTTGCTCACACTGAAATATGGTGAGTGCTGCATTAGCCTTCCAGATTCTCAGTTAGGAAAACTGTGGTCTGTGCTCAAACCTGTGACAATGGAACTTGGTACTCTGGGTATTCTAGCAGCTTCCAAGCCCCCCATCTCAGCAACTCAAGAAGTTAACTGCTTCCTCCAGACTACAACGAACTGCATTGTCTGTTGTGGCATCCCTGCACTTTGCTCCACACCAAATTGGCGAGGTGGTTGGTTTTGGTTGGGTATTTCTCCCTCTACAGTTCTCCTTCTAACCTTTCACTCAAAAAATGTCCAAAGAGTAAAGACCAGCACAACACTGAATGCAGTATGCCCTATATCTGGAGGGATAGGTTTGTTCACACATCAGCATATTCTGTTACCTACTTTATTGTGCATTTTTTCTTTTATTTTTTAATTTATTTATTTTTATATCAATCACAGGTTAGGTACTTTGAATCCCAGGCGTAGCCCCCTCCCTCATTCCCTCCTACCCTCCCACTCCCTCCCTCATCTCCCTCCTCCCCGCCCCCTCCAAGTCCACCAACAGGGGAGGACCTCCTCCCCTTCCATCTAACCCCATCTTATCCTGTCTCCTCAGGGCTGGCTGCAATGTCCTCCCCTGGGATCTAGCCAGTCTGTCACTCCCCAGCTTGTATGGGGGAGGGTCAGAGAGTTGGCCATCAAGATCTTGACTGAAACAGTCACTGTTTCCCTCACTAGGGTCTTCAGTCCTACACCGAGCTATCATGGGCCCCATCTGTGCGGAGGTTCCAGGCCACATCCACACATGGTCCTTGATTGTAGAAACCGTCTCATACAAGACCCCTGTGCCCTGCTCAGTTTGGTCTTGTGGAGCTCTTGTTCTCCCCAAGTCTCACCAACCTCCCCCAGATCTATCATTACTTCTCGCCCTCTGCCAGAGGCTTGATCACGAGTCTTAATATCTGCTCTGATACATCGCTACATTGACCTCCCCAGAGGACCTCTTTGGCATGCTCCTGTCCTGTTGCTTGTTTTCTCCTCCACTCAATGTCCATCCC
>JAQQSO010004714.1:0-12563 GCA_028658305.1 Pachyuromys duprasi | reverse complement strand
AGGAAATCATGAAATTTGCAGGCAAATGGTGGGATCTAGAAAATATCATTCTGAGTGAGGTATCCCAGAAGGAGAAAGACACATATGGTATATACTCACTTATTTAGACCTATAAGATATGATAAACATACTGAAATCTATACACCGAAAGAAAATAAATAAAAACAGGACCCGGGGTAAGATGATCAATCCTTACTTAGAAAGACAAATGGGATGTAGGAGAAAACAAGTATCAGGACAGGGTCCTACCACAGAAGGCCCCTGAAAGACTCTACCTAGCAGTGTATCAAAGCAGAAACTGAGACTCATAACCAAACCTTCGGGAGAAGGCAGGGAATCATATGAATAAAGAGGATAGGATAGGAGCTCAATAAAGACCAAATATATCTGGGCACAGGGTCCTATATGATACTGTTTCTCTAACCAAGGACCATGGGTGGATATAACCTAGAACCTCTGCTTGCCTGTAGCCCATGGTAGCTCAGTATTCAAGTGGGTACCCTAGTGAGGGAAATAGGGACTATTTCTGACATGAACACAGTGGTGGACTCTTTGACCTCCTCACCCAGCAAGGGAGGAACAGCCCTCCTAAGCCACAGAGTACTTTGCAGCCAGTCCTGAAGAGACCTGATAAAGCAGGGCCAGATGAAAGGGGAGGAGGTCCTCCCTTATCAGTGGAATTGGAAAAGGGCAGGGAGTAGACAAGGGAGGGAAGGTGGGACTGGGAGGGAATGAGGGAGTAGGATTTACCTGGGATACAGAACTAATAAAATCAAACTAATAATAAAAGATAAAAATAAATAAATAAGTAATAAATAAATAATATAGTTGTATGATGATATTTAAGATATACAAAGAGAAACTATGATAGTCATGAAGAACTTACGGAGAAATGTTGCAGTGAAGTAGTCTACAGAGTGAATAACATGACAACTTACTGACACATGCCAAAAGATGTATACATATATGTCCACATATACATATTTATGTGTGTGTTGTTATTGACTAGATGTATATAAATAGGAAACATTACATGACAAGTTAGCATTGTGATATTTTGAAATATCTTTACCAAGGACATTATTAATGTCAATGTAAAGCAACCTTAAAGAAAAGCAATAAAGCCTATAGTTGCCAAATTAAATTTTATCTGCAAAAATAAATTTTTCCTCTCACTTCAAGTTTTCCAGGAACACTTTTGTGGTGGTTGACTTACTTTTCTGCTGCTGTAACAAAATACCCAGTAATGTAGTTTAAGGAATGAGTGGTTTATTTTGGCTCACAGTTGGAAACCTCAATCCATGGAAGTTGTTACAAAGAAAGAAAATTCCAGTCCTTTGATTTTATTGATAAAGGCTCAGGAGCCAGATCCTGGGGTAAGAACCTACTAGCTCAGAGAGGCAGAGAAAGTACCCAGCTGACCATCCTACTCAGCTCAAGTCCCAAAAAGAAAAAGCCAAAAGCCAAATGCTTCTTCTTCTCAATGTTGTCTTAGATTCCCTTCTCACAATGTCCCTCCTTTTTGTTTGATCCCTGTCATTGGTTTCTTGCTTTGCCTCTTGGCCTAGGGTATACTTTATTTAGCTCCTGGATTAAAGGTGTGTGTTAGAGCTGAGGCACTCCACAACTAGAAACAGGTTGTTATAGTTCACAGTTTCAGGGTTCACGATGGGATCAGGAGCTTTAATTCACATTGTATCTGCGGTCAGGGAACAGAGTTGAATATTCTGTCCAGTTTGTCCAGTTTGAATGAAGACATTCAGCCATGGACCACAGCCCATGAAATAGCACTGCCTGCATTTAGAGTAGCTCTTACCTTCTTATTTAAATCAACCTAGAAACCCCTTCACAGTTTCTTCCAGAGGTTTGGCTCCTAGGTAATTCTAGATCTGTCAAATTACTCATCAAGATTAATCCTCACAATAGTGCTGTTTAGTCTTTTCCACTCAGCTTATACGTGCGTTGTTCTCAAATAAAAAGAGGAGATATTCAACTACAGATGTACATTTCTGAAGTCAGAGTGAAGTAAAAATAATTTGGTACCAGATAGAACTGCTTGTCTCTTTCAAGGATAAATAATTAGTTCCACTGCAGAGCAAGGTAATCAAAGTCTTCATCAATTTACTATATAGTACAAAATAACTAGAATTAGTCATTGATTTACAACTCACAGAAATTGTACATGTTTCAAAGAGATGAATATATCTATTTCATTGATTCACTTATGTTTTTCATTGTATATGTATCAGGTATTGTCTATCTCCCATAAATATATACAATATCAAGTACAAACAAAAAGTAAACATATAAAGGGATCATAAGGATGAAGAAAGTGTTTTTTTTTAATAAAGCAGAATGCCATAGGTAATCCATTGCATTTTCTAACAAAATGCGACTATATGTGATGGGATGTACTTATTTGTAAGCAGCTATCTTTGATTCATCTGTATGGTACCCTATTTAAGCACTCCCACTCTCTGACAACTCAGTGTCAGGAAGGAAAGCTGGCATTGTAGTGGGAACAGATGTGCAGTCACTTCCTTCCCTCTAGCTTGCCTAGAGCTGTCGATAAAATTAGCAGTCTATACTAACACTGAAGTTTTGGAACACTGCCTCAAAAAACTAACATTTAGAGTGAGACCATGGCTCAGAAATCCTATACCTAGTGGAATCACCCTTCTTGCCTCTGATTGAGTGCAAATATCGGGAGAAGACAGATTCTGTGGTCTCATTGTAGTAAATTTTTTTATTGTTGATGTTTGAGAATGTAGATTCTATCTGTTCACCAATGGTAACTAGAGTATACATATTACTTTTTCTGTGTATCTAGCCCTCTTTCTTTTTCTTCTCTGGTATAAAATCTCTGAACTTTGCTGATGATCTACTGCATGCTTGTATTCTTTAATTCTGGGTCTCCTGGACAAGATGAATCAAACAACAAATATTTAGATGGATTTCTCTGAAGTTTGAACCACTTGGTGAAGAAATATTTTGTTACCTGAGCAGATGCTGTGGAGTTTTCTCCACAAGTTTTGGTTTGGTCTCTGAGGTTATTTGGATGATCTCTTCTCGTTTATTATGCTTTGAAAGAAGAAGGATACCAGTTTGTGCACACAATTCAATAATAATGCAGTAGAGTTACATTCCCCAGGAAAAAGAGAAAGACAAAAGAAAAAAAATAATTATTATAAATATAATAATAAAATAATTTTAAACACTGTGTTACCTGAGTAAATCTGTTTTAAGTAGGGCCAGGTTAAAGGTATGATTTAATTTTAAATGTTAAAAAATTAAAAAATGCAGTCTTGTAATTTTAACATTTGAAAGTAGTTAAAAATTCTCTAGAAATCAATAAAAGGATTATTTACTTGAACTCTGGGATGGCGTATATGAGATATTTTAAGGAAAATTGCCATCGAGCAATGTTTTTACATTGTTTGGTCCTGCAGCAACTGGTTTCTTTCCATTTACATGGAGTGGCTCCTTCTTTCTCTGGTCTCCTGTAGCAGAACTGCTGGCTCTGAAGTGAGATCAGATTTTTAAGTTGCCACTAAATGAACATCATTTAGCATTTCCTTTCTTTAAAAGAGCTCATCAAGTAATTGCTCTCTAATAGCAGGCAAGCGGGATGACAAGCAGGGTGAGGCATGATGAAGTTAATGAAAATTTAAAGTCACCCATTCTCTCTTGGCTTGGAAAAAGCCCATCAGAGCAATGACACTTTCCACAGATAATGACATAGCTCCTAAGATAATTGAAAGCAGCCCTTGCAGGAAGCACAGAGACTCTTCCTGTTCCCCCAAATACAGCCCATTCACATTCATAATAGTTCTTGGAACGCTTTTTGATTTTTCTGTGCTAAGCAGTGCTGAAATTTGACAATTTAAAAGGTGAAAAGAGACTGAGATCCCTGTATTTAACTATAACCGATCTTGTAAATGTTTGATATAATGTCTACATAGTCTATGAGACTTTCACTTAAATTATCTGCCTTTAGATCTTGAAGCAGCTCCATGTATTTCTGAATCTGTTCCAGGAAACTTTCCTTAAAAATGGGACATCTTTTAAATTACACAATACAGAAGTTTTGTCAAGGAAGGAAGGAAGGAAGGAAGGCTCTTTTTATTTAGTTTCACCCAACAACAGATACTGAGACAGTGACATAACTACACATGTTTTTTTTTTAGGAAGTGATTCCACACATTTCTACAGAAGCTATGGAAATTGAGAAAGGACAAGAGCTCATGAGGGAAGTAAATGGTGGATTACCTGTGATGTGTAGATGATGAAGGCCCAAATCTCTGGGGAGTCATTTAAGAAACCATGAAGAATTTGTCTTAGTATTTTCTCAACAATGGAAGTGGAAGAGGAAGAGGAGGAAGAAGCAGGCTTATTTATTTATGACCCTGAAGCTTTGGGAATTCCTGGAAGTATCAGAAGTACTTGTGGTACTGAAGGAAGCCCTCAGGCAGAGCAGAAAGAATCAGCACGTGAGTGAGGAAAGCTGTCTATTCCAGACATCAGCCCCACAGCATTTGTAGGTAATGACAGAATTGACTGGGAGGTTATGGGACTGAGTATAACATCTCTACAATCTGTCATACGACCGATCATGTTCTCATATGCCCCTCTTTAAAGAATATTTGGATATTCCCTATTTCTTTTTTCTTATTAATTACAGTTTATTCTCTTTGTATCCCAGCTGTAGCCCTGTCCTTCGTCCTCTTCCAACTCCACCCTCGCTCCCTCTTCTTCTCCTATGCTCCTCCTCAAGGCCAATGATAGGGGAGGTCCTCTTCCCCTTCCATCTGACCCTAGTCTATCAGGTCTCACCAGGACTGGCTTCAGTGTCTTCCTCTGTGGACTGATAAGGCTGCTGCCCCCTCAGGTGGACGTGATCAAAGAACAGGCCACTGATTTCATGTCAGAGATGGTCCCTGTTCCTATTATTGGGGAACCCTCTTGGCCATGGGCTGCTTCTGTGCAGGCATTCTAGGTTATCTCCATGCATGGTCCTTGTTTGGAATATCAGTCTCACAAAAGAACCCTGTGCCTATATTTTTTGGTTTTGTTGCTCGACTTATAGAACAACTGTTCCTTCCAGGGTTTTCTATATCCCCCTTTTTTCATATGATTCCCTGCACACTGCCGAAAGTTTGGTTATGAATCTCAGCAAATGTTTTGAAACACTGCTGGGTAAAGTCTTTCAGAGTCCCTCTTGTGATAGGCTCCTGTCCTGTTCCCTGTTTTCTCCCTCTTCCGATGTCCATCTTGTTTGCCTTTCTGAATGAAGATTGAGCATTTTACCCAGGGTCTTCCTTCTTGATTATCTTCCTTAGGTGTACAGATTTTAGTATGATTATCCTATATTATGTCATAGTAGCTAAGATCAAAAACTCAAGTGACAACACATGCTGGAGAGGATGTGAAGAAAGAGGAGCCCTCTTCCATTGCTGGTGGGAATGTAAACTTGTACAATTACTTTGGAAGTCAATCTTGTGCTTTCTCAGAAAATTAGGAATAGTGCTTCCTCAAGATCCAGCTATACCACTCCTAGGCATATATCCAAAAGATGCTCAAGTATACAACAAGGACATTTGCTCAACCATGTTTGTAGCAGCTTTGTATGTAATTGCCAGAAGCTTGAAACTACCTGAATGCCCCTCAGTTGAGGAATGGATACAGAAATTGTGGTACATTTACATAATGGAATACTACTCAGCAATGAAAAACCAGGAAATCTTGAAATTTGCAGGCAAATGGTGGGATCTAGAAAAACATCATCCTGAGTTAGGTATTCCCAAAGCAGAAATACATACATGGTATGTACTCATTTATAAATGGATATTAGACATATAATATAGGAAATCCCTATTTCTTACATATAATAAATACATAATTCTATATGCACAATTTAATCTGGGAGAAAGACTGGGAAGATAGCTTTCAAAATGATAGGATTGAGAAACATCTCAAATTTGGACAATGGTAAGGAATAACTGCATTATAGTGTCAATATCCTTGAGAAGCTTTGATTTCTATTGCTGGTGTTATGAAGTGCTCTTCTTGGCCCCTTATTTATTTATCATGTGTCAGTGATCACCATGGTGTGTCAGCCACTGTCACAACTCTTGTGGGTCAAGTCCTCTTGGCTGTCGTCCTGGCCTTGATTTTTTTATTTTTGGGACAGTTACACTGTCTTGGGGTCCAGTTATTCAAGCTGACACTAAGGAGCCTGTTTTCGTCTTACTATCCTGCAGTTCTATGGAAAACTATGGAACTTCTTGGCAACCCTGATATTTCCAACATTAATGTGTCCCTTACTAGTTAACGAAAAGGAATATCACATTAGCCCTCCATAAACATAACTAATTGGCAGGTTTGGGGCTTTGTCCTTACTTTATGTATATGTGTATGTTTTAAGTAAAATTTCAAATTAAAATATAGTTATATCACTTCCCCTCGTCTTCCCTAGATCCTACATCTCTTCTCATTCCCTTGCAAATTGATGGCCTCTTTTTGGCCATTATTCTTAAATTTAAATATGTATAAATATATAAATACAGCTTCTTGAGTCCATCTAGTGTGGCTCATGTATATAGGATTTTATGTATGTGACTTTGTATTGGATTACCAATTAGGGAGCTCATACCTGGGAGAGAGGCTAATATTTTCCTCATTATCAGGGTTTTTATTTCAAAGAACCATAAAGTTTTATATATATATAAATTTCTAACAAAAGCTTTACTTTTGACTGCTTTCTCTTACCATAGGTAAAAAGTTTCTTTTTTTCAAATTTAACTTTCCCTCTAGCATTAATTCCTGATTAATTTATAATTCTGTTTCAAAATTTTTAAATAATTTTTATTTATTACAATTTATTCACCTTGTTTCCCAGCTATAGTCTCCTCCCTCATCCCTTCCCAATCCTGCCCTCTCTCCCTCTTCTCCTCCCATGCCCCTTCCCTAGTCCACTGATAGGCTAATTCTCTTTCAGCAGTCATTAGTTCTTGCAGATGTTTGTCTCGAGGTGGGTATTTGTGAGATTTTCTGCTTCTCTGTTAGCATGACGTTTATTTTAATGTTCAGTTCTTGTTTCAGCAGCCATATTGATACAATACTATGACTGTAGCCATCTCTTATTGTTTGTTTTTTTTTTTCTAGAAGATACAATATCACAGCAGAATTTTTGGTCTTTTGGCTCCTACAATCTTTTCTTCCCTTTATTTTCTATGCTAGGACTCTGGGAACTTCATACATCTTTCCTAATTTCTAATCAGTTGTTCATAATTCCATAAAGGCTATTATTTATCTCAGTTTTTATTACCACATGGTATCAGTATGTCTAGACTGTAAGAACCTCATAATGTTTACAAAGAACTGATAAATTAAGAGTTCTCATCCTTTATCCAACCCAATACTGTATGTAAGTCTACTTTAAAGTTGTTTTTTTTCTGTTATATGTTAGGCACTAATTATTATTTTTTTTAATAAACCGTTTCTTTATGTAACACCTTTTTCCTCCAGCTATGCTGATACACAACCCTAAACTATGTATTCAGAACTGAAATTCAAATAGTCATTGGGAACACAATATTATGATGGTTTGTACCTCTCCAAAGGGCCATCACACCTAAACTATATCTATAATAATATTTGTATATGTATTTGTAAATGTAATATAATAAATAAGATATATAATATTGTGTATGAGGAAGGTGATTCATAGGTCGAGTGTCTAAGGTTTCTTAGATAGTTGATAGTCATGCAGGTTCCTTTCTGTCAATTTAACATAAATTAGGATCCTCTAGGGAGAGGGATCCTTAATCAAGGAATTGTTGTTGGTTTTTACTCATGGCCCCAAGCACCTGGAATAAATACTCAGACTCAAAATATATTTGCAAATACCTTGGCCATAGAGCTAGGCTCATTCCCTTATTTGCTCATAACTTAATAACCTACTTACTATTTTTTTAAAGCAACAAATCAAACAATCCAACTAAAAATGGGGTACAGAGCTAAACAGAGAAATCTCACTAGAGGAATATAGAATGGCAGAGAAATACTTAAAGAACTAATCAATATCCTTAGCCATCAGGAGATGCAAATCAGAACGACCCTGAGATTTCACCTTACACCCATTAGAATGGCTAAGATCAAAATCGAAAGTGACAACACACACTGGAGAGGTTGTGGAGAAAGGGGAACCCTCCTCCATTGCTGGTGGGAATGTAAACTTGAACAACCACTTCGGAAATCAATCTGGCGCTTTCTCAGACAATTAGGAATAGTGCTACCTCAAGATCCAGCTATACCACTTCTAGGCATATATCCAAAAGATGCTCAAATACACAGCAAGGACATTTGTTCAACCATGTTTGTAGCAGCTTTATTCGTAATAGCCAGAACCTGGAAATAACCCAGATGTCCCTCAATTGAGGAATGGATCCAGAAATTGTGGTACATTTACACAAAGGAATACTACTCAGCAATTAAAAACAAGGAAATCACGAAATTTGCAGGCAAATGGTGGGATCTAGAAAACATCATCCTGAATGAGGTATCCCAGAAGCAGAAAGACACACATAGTAAATACTCACTTACAAGTGGATATTAGACCTATAAGATAGGACAAACATACTAAAATCTGTACACCTAAAGAAGCTAAATGTAATATTCTAATCTATGTTCTGCTACATGGCTGGTTACCTCTGCTCAGGTACCAAGAGCCTGTCCTCTTTCATGTCTTCCTGGGTGAATCTCCTGCACCTAACTCTATCACAGAACCCATCTGCCTGCCCGATGTCCCACCTCCTATTTCCTGCTTTAGCTATAGGCCATTAGCTTTTAATTGATAGGTGATGCTTCCATACAAACAAAAGAGATTCCTTTTACAAGGAATTGTCTCTATCTTGAAGGCATGTGCCTAGCCCACTGCAGGCAGTTGCACCCTAGGAAGTGGTCCTGGCTTGTAAAAGAAAGCAGGAAGAAACCTTCTTCCATAGTCTTGCTTCAGCTCCTATTTCCAGTTTCCTGTCTTGAGTTCCCATCCTGGTTCTCTTCCATGATGAGCTGTAATGTATAAGCAGAAATAAACTTTTTCCTCTTGAAAGCTTGTTTTAGTTATGGTGTTCATCAGAGAAAATAAACAAACTAACAAACAAAACAGAGACAAAGACAATAATTTTCTAGAATAGAAACACTTCTGCTGAACTCAAACAGGCCTTGTTAAAAGCAACATTATTGAAATGTTTCACTAGATAATTTGTGCTTTGAAGGATGATCTGTATTATATGCTGTTTTTCGGAATCTATGACCCCTTCCAACCAGATACTAATAGCACACCATTCCTCTGCTCTGTTATGTCAGTCTAAAGTGCCTCTAGGCATTGAAACAGTTGTCAAACTAGCATGCATTAGAATCATGTATGGAATTTGTTAAATCACATATTCCTGGGTCTCCAAATGAGATCTGATAATTAGTTTTCCCAAATAATATAAATAAAGGTGACTGTAGCATGGGATTATTTTTGTTGATTAAATGAAATAAGGTTTGAATGATGAATATAAAAGATACAAAGATGCTTGGTTTGGTCAGTGAAGAAGAGGGATATCAATGAGTAGATTAGTAGAAATGGTGGTAAATAGAAGAGTTAGATTAAGAGCAGCAGTGAGGAGTTAGATTATGAAGAAAATATTAACTGTCATGTTGGAGAGTTTCTAAAATGATTTGTGTTGATAAATGACATGGTCTAGCTTACAATAGGCTTGTCTCGTCAGCCATGTGTGTATAGACTGAATAGAAGCATAATGAAATGACTGGTAAGAGGTTTTTATAACTCAAAAAAAAAACATTCCGAGGGTTTGGATTAATGCTGAAGTAGGGAGAAGTGTTCAAGTTAAAGAAATATATCCAAGTAAAAGTTGTCAGTGTAGGGTGACATATTATATGAAAAAACGATGTTTCAAGATTTTGATCTGAACTAGAGCATATCCTTACTACTTACTGAATCAGAGAGTAATAGGAAGGGGGATGCTTAGGAAATAGCAAGAGTTGGTTTTAGACATGTTAAGTTTGAGGCATCTCAGATGATATAACTACTGACAGTCACCTGGAGAGGCAGCAGAGAAAATCTCAGTCCATAATCTGTTGCCATTAAAAGCATGTGCTTACCAGGTTTGTCATAATATTAGAGTGTCTCACAGGCCAGAGTGCTTACAGACTTCAGGATCCTTACACTGAGAAGGAAGCTGAAACTAGTGATGTTTAAAATGCCTACACAAATACTAATACCAAAGGCAAATTGTAGCTGAGGAAATAGATTTCACGCTACAGAACATCTTTGATAAGTCCTTCAAAATCAACTGTGTTAATGTACAATCTTTCAGAACAAAATCAACATGTTTTCCCTAGTTAACTTAAAAATCACTAATTTTGGATTAGTAGGTTTGAGCACTACAATGTTTTCTCTAGCTTACTGGATGGCACCTCTGATGATTATGACAACAGTTCTCTGCATATTGTGCCAGGAAGATCATGATTATAGTTCAAAGGTTCACATCTGGATAAGACTGGTAATTACTTTTCTTCTTTGGTAGTGTACATAGCACCTTCCAGCACTAAGAAAGCTTTCCAGTAGGATGAAGCTTCTAGATTCATATGAGCTTAATTTCTTCTAGTTCTACAATTTAAGTATATGTTGTCATCAATAGGGTTCTTATACTCATTTTTAAATTAGTATGTTTTTATAGTTTAAAACAACCTTCAAGTTTAAATATATATTGATCATATTATTTCTTCTTCCCAAATCCTTTCAGATACTCTCCCTCATCCTGCCTACCCAACTTTGAGTTGTCTCAACAAACAAAAAAACAAAATCCTCATGACAGCTGAATAAAGCAATGATCTTTGAGCATTGCAGAGTATCATTAGGAGTCACTTTATCACTACATTTTTTTCTTCATTTTAGAGTAGTATTATTTGCTTTTACATTAAGTTCCTCGGTTATCTAGTCTTAGGTTCTAGGTTACCAAAACAGGGTCAGGTATGGCTACTATCTTATGAATTGATCCTTAAATCAAATCAGTTATTGTTTGGTTATTCCTACAAGCTTTGTGTCAGCATTGCCTTAGCATAATTTGCAGATAGTACACCGTTATAGATGAAGGATTTGTGCCTGGCTACATGTTAACATTTTTCTTTTGAAAGCATGTGGAGTATGTTTCTATTCCAAAGACTCTGGAACAAAGGGGTGAAGGATATATGTAGTCACAGCTTGACATCGTATCCTCAATGAGTTGTGTGGGTGTTGCCTTCAGCAATAGGGCCTTGCAGTCTGTTTGTGGAGAACAATTTATAGTCTTGTCAACAGGCTAGATTAATTAGGAATTCCAGTGGGACCTCTTTGGCCAACAACTTACTGGTACTGAAAACTTTGGTAATAAGAGTTGGCCAGTTGGGACTTTGTTTCTCCCATTATTTGACAATTTTATTTATATTGGCTTCATCTATGTATATATTTTAGGAAGTTTCTACTCTGTTATGTTTTTGTACTACTCAAATGCTCCTAAATTTTTGCTATTTCTCCCCATATTCCCACAACTCCATTCTCTTCCTACTTGATACTTCCATTCGAGCTTCACCATCTATACCTATTTTATTTCCCTTTTCTAATGTGAATGCATGTTCTTAAGGGTGATCAAAAATAGTGTAAATAACTTGTAATATTGAAGAGTCTCACTGGTGAATGATCTAATAGTTGCAACACACCTAACACTGGGCTTTTATTTGTTAGCCTGTGGTATCTATAAGAAGTACTGTTGCCCCACTAGAGTAAAACCTCATTTAAACTCTTTTCATGTAAGCACATGTTTATAACTTTGGAGGTTTCAAAAGTAGTAGTGTTTTATGACTTTTTTAGAATATCTTTAGTGATAGTTGTCCCTCCTCATAATCCATCTTCCACCCATACCTCACATTCCCCTCCAAATTTAACTCTTTCTGTTCAATTATTTCCTTCTTTCCCTCTATATCATGGCTGTTTCTTTCTTCCTCAGAAATCTCCCTCAGAAATCAAATTTCCTCAGAAATCAAAGAAGATACTTTTACAAATAACTGTTTAGCCAATATTTACAAGTAGAATGATTGAAAAATGCACCATGTAAATGTCTGTTATTAGGATAGTTAGGAAAAGGCTAACAATTTATTACTCTTGTCTTTGGAAGTGACAAGACTGGCAGAATAGATTTATTGAAATACTAACCTTGCATATACATATCCACGGGCTGTAACAACTACCTTCTGAAGCTCATTACAGGAATTAGTGAAAGTCTAAAAGTGTTACTATCATATTTGGAGAAGAGTTTTCAAATTTGTTTTCTGTGGAACAAAGAACTTGTTTGATGTATATTTCATGAGCTCTGGCTGAGAGGGAACATTTCATATTGCAATATATGAAAGCTTCTAATCAAACATTTATGTCAGCAAGAACTTTCTTTTGTAGAAGAAAGATAATATGATTAAAAAAGCTGAAATGGCACAATAATGCCCTGAAGGTAAGTATC
>JAQQSO010004713.1:0-12564 GCA_028658305.1 Pachyuromys duprasi | reverse complement strand
CCACCCCGCCACCCCGCCACCCTGCTGCGGCTCTTTCTGCTCACCCAGAAGTATCACTAGGAGCTCAGGGAGCCTCATTGTCACTGCCAGCCCTCTAATTTCAGCTAGAAGAATGGATGAAGACCTTACATGGCTGGGGAAATACTTGGTGTTTGTAGACAGATTCCATCTTCAAAAGGCCCCCATCTTCAACACAGCTGGTAAGAGCTGCCTCTGGCTGCTTCATAGCTGCTAAGAGTGCCTCCCTCCCCCTCCACTTCATTATGCAGTAACAACACAAGAACAGCCTTCATAATGCTGCTTTTCTGGCCAGACCTGTCCTAAGTGGCTCCTCTGTCAGGTTGGCAATTGCTGACTCCATTCCATGGTTATGGTTCAGAGACAGCCCAGGGTAAGGGAGAGGGCACAACCAGGAAGAAGGCCAGGGTGTGGTCCAGATCTAGGAGTCTCCTGTCCTCAGCATTGAGCCCTTTTGCACCACCACTTAGAATGGTCAACAAACACACAGCCATGCCTCTTCTGAGAATTTGGCAACACATGGAACAAGACAGGTGTACCCCAATTCAGGCCACACCTAAGCAGACGGCAGCAGAACATGAGCGAGGCTGGGGTCCAACCAAAGGCTGCAGGGGCCTCCTTGCATATGCAGAGGTCAGGAAGGGAAAGTCAAGGCTCCCTGGAAGGGGGAACATGCTGAGGATATGGGGGATGAGCCATTACTGGATCACAGGTTATGTGGCCATCATGGGGTCTGAAGGGCAAGGAGGCAGGGCAGTCTTACATTCTCAACATTTTCATCTTGTGATTGGTTTCTTAGCTGACTGATTTAAAGGCAATCAAGAGAGGCCTTTCATCCTATCCTTTCTCTCCCTCTGCACAGGCCAGTGTTCCCGAGATGGGGCCTAGATGAGGCCATGGCTTGAGACTTCCCACATGCCCAACCACCCATCTGCTGCTTCAGCTTTCCTTCCTTTTTCTTAGCATGGCCCAGCAGCTTTGGACGTCCCTCCATACTTCCTAGGGGCCTGGAACCTGGAGCCCAGAGCTGACCCCTGCCTGCTTGGTTTTGTCTCACCCCCTTCCTCTCTGCGGTAACCAAGTCCCATTAAACAGTTCAAATGGACTGCCAAAGCTCCCAGCCTGCCCTAGAGCTGAAGGAACATTCAGGAAGTTTATGAGCTATGAGTTTGAAAGAAGGTGAGCAAATCTAGATGCTCTGACAGAAAACTCCTGTTCTTTGGCACAAAGAATTTTACATGAGGGATGAAGAGTTGCCCAGGGGCAGGGTGTTTGCCCAGCACACTCAAGACCTGGCTTCCATCCATCTTTGGTATACAGGTCTGACATTCCTATGTGACCTTCAGTATTTGGGGAAGCATGACCCTCACTCTGTAATAAATAAAAGACTGGTGAAAGTGAAGCAGTTATTTTAACGTACTTTTCTGTAAAAAGGGACTCCAGAGACCAAAGGCCAGATGGCCAAGGAATCTAGGATAAAACCAAACACGCCCAGAAAATAAAAGTAGTGTTTCCTAATGATACTTCGCTATACTCACAGATAGGAGCCTGACTTAATCACCATCAGAGAGGGTCCATCCAGCAACTGATGGAAACAGATTCATAGACCCTCAAGCAAAAATTAGGTGGAACTCAGTGATTCCTGTGGAAGAAGGCGAGAAAAGAGTGCAGAGGCCAGAAGGTTAACGTTATTTTAACAGAAAAAAAAGAAAGAAAGAAAGAAAAGAAATTCAGAAATGACTATAAAATAAATGTTAAACATTGGGGACAAGTTGGTGACACGAGAATTTAAAAATCAAGGGGCCACTATAAAAACTGTATTTGTTCATCAGAGCTTTGGTAATGAGAGGCCAAATTCAGGGTGGTCTAGACCAAGGATTCTTAAAACTTTTTCTGCTTGTGACTATTTTTACTTGAGATTTTATTTATGTATTTAAAGACAAAATTTCACTGTAGCTCTGGCTGGCCTAGAACTTGCCATGTAGCACAGGTTGGTCTTGAACTCACAGAGATCCATCTCCCTCTGTCTCCCAAGTCATAGGATCGAAAGCATGTGCCCACTACATCTGACTACCAGAGATATTTTTCCACAACTTCAGGTATATGTATATGTATGTGTATGTGTGTGTGTATGTATATGTATATGATGTGTATATATATATATATATATATGGATAGAGATAGATATATAAATGTATGTAAAATAAAAAGTTCACAAACCAAACATTTATTGACAACAAATCATAAAGAAAACATTTAAAAACAATTTTTTGGTTTATATACCATTTTCACTATTTTTAAATTTACTATTTAGAGCAAATTTGCATACAAATGAGATGGATACTGGTTTATTTTTACACAAAGATTAAATCTGGGGTGAGTACTTGCTGCTGGGAAACAGAATCTTCAGCATTTTCCAGAGTCTGGATTTTGATTTATAGTCATCCCTGAGAATGCCACATTGTACAAATAGCGTGCAGTAGCAAAAGTGTGTCTGAAGTTATTTTAGAAAGTGTTGGAAATTCTGTCTTAATCTCAAACCAAAGTTCATTTAACAAAAATTGTAAAAGAAATTCAAGTCAAGCAGTTCACACAGCAACTTTAAAAGTCAGACATTTCAATGGTACAGTTCTCAAAAGGACACCAGTTTGATAGTTCATGTTGAGAAATGTAGAAAAATAAAGTCTTTGTTTCATAAAGTGAAAACTATTAGGTTTCTTTAAGAGCAGAGAACTTTGTATGTACAAAACTCTGCCATTCATAATGTCTGATGGCCTGGAAATTGAGCTGAGGTATCTCTGCCTTAGTTCACTGGTGTGGGATGGTACACAGGCATACAGTACAGAGTACATGAGTGCTCAGAACCAAGGCTGCAGGGAAGTCATGTGGCTGAGAGTGTCCCAAGCACCTCATGTCGTGATGTGTCTTAATTTGATTTTCTGGTCATAGCATCTCTTCAGAAGTCTTTTACTGCTACCTTTTTTTTTTTTTCCTGACTCAGGCGTTTAGTTACATGACCTGACTTTTAGAGGCTGGATGTAGACAACAGAATTTGCTTTCTGCCCCAGGTCCTGCATGTCTGAATTCTCCAAGGCTGCTTCTCCTTGGCTTGCTCCTTATGCTCATATGGTCTTCCTTCTGTGAATGCTCATGTTCTAATCATTTCATAAGGTCATCAGGCAGATTAGATTTGTTCCTCCACACTCTACAAGTCTCATTTTCACTTTATAAGCTCTGTAGAGATCCTGTCTCCAACAGGGTTGCATCCTCAGCAGTACATGAATGCTGAGGGCACAATAGGCTCATAATACTCCCTACATGTTTCAAGTCCCCGTGACTCCCCACTGGGTCCTGGACTCACCTCTGTGGCTGCACATCGTGGAAGCTCCCTGGCCTCTCAGGACCTGGCTACCCATGTCTCCCTTGCTACTCTAAGCATGCTCGAGAATGCAAGATCAGTCCTGCAGGGCCTACCTCCGCAGTGACTGACCAGCAAGGCTGCAAAGGCCACAGCTCCCCTGCAGCCTCGGAGCTCCATGAAGCAAGCCAGGCACGGTGCCGCACACCTGGAATGCCATCTCTTAGGAGGCCAAGGCAGGATGAAGGATAGTTTAGGGCCAGATCTGACGAGTAATGAGAACTTGTTTGCAATGAACAAAACAAGGGTAGGAGAGATGACTCAGCGGTTCAGAACGCAGGCTGCTCTTTCGGAGAAACTGAGTTTAATGCCCAGCACCCATCAGTTGGCTCATGACTGTGGGGAACTCTAGCTCCAGGGGCCTCACACCTTTTGCCTCTGCTGTCATCTTCACCCACATGCAAATTACTTCCTGCGCGCATATAAACTACCCCCAGACAAAACAAAGCACAGATCTAAAAATGTTTCATTTGGTAAAGAGCTTGCCATACAGATATAAGGATTTGAAATTGATCCTTAAAACGCATGTGAAAAAGCTGGGCATGATGGTGCCCACTTAGCATCCCAGCAGTGAGGAAGGTGAGGCAGGTGGGTCGTTGGAGCTCCCAGCCAGCCAGCCGTTAACCCACATGGCAAGTTCTAGGTGAATCCAGAGACCCTGACTCAGAACACAGTGGCTGGGTCCTGAGTAATGACACCAAAGGTTGTTCTCTGGTCCTCACACAGCCAATGAACACCTACGCACACACTCAAACACACATACATGCTCGTGCATGTACACACAAATGAGATTAAACCCCCCCCCCTGTGTAACTACGTGTATTGGGCATGTTTCTAATTCATCTAGTTCCCAACACATTTTGGATATGCCAGGACTATGGGAAGAGGGAGCTGGTCACCGGCCAGCGCCTCAGCAGCAGCCTGCACACTTCACAGCTGAACTGTGGACGTGTATATCCCTTCTATGTATTAAGATTACTGCATTTTTCATTTTGTGGCTAGATTTTTATTTGTAAAGTCTTTCTCCATTTCAATAAGGTATGCTCTGTGTCTCATTTTCTGTAACACAGAGTTAATAGCATTATGTGTTTGGACATTCGTCCTAGATTCACCCAAATTGGATGATTCAAAATTGCAAGAACAAACAATTGATTTGGAAACTATACACTGATGGGCTCTCTCAAACGTGGGTTTTTAACTAGGCATGTTGTGTCTGTGAGGAGCTGCGTGGCTTGCTCAGTACTCCATAAACACTGGTGCATCATAAGCTGTCTGTGGAATACCGAGCAATCTTCACGTGCCACACTTGCTGAGGGATGTTGAAGGTGGGGTCCCAGCTGTACTCTGGGGATAGAAGTTTGGTGGGTTTGTTGAAGAAGAAATGTTTGTTGAGGTACTTTTCATAGGTACTGTTAAGGCCTTTTTTTGTATCCAAGATGACACTTTTCAAGTATTCCTGAGTGAAATTCAAAACCTGAAAGGGCACTCCACCGAAAATAGTGCCAGCATAATAGAAGTCCCCCAGTCCAAAGGGAATGTAGGCTGCTGACATGGGTCTCCTCTCATAAGGGAGATCCTTCGTCTTTCGGAAATACCACCAAGCGTGGATCTGAGCCACAGACGTGCTCAAGGTCTCCACCCCGAATGTACTCTGGAAGACCATGTTGGTGCTCATGCTGAAGAGGAAATCCACTTCGTATCTGATGTGTTCCCGGATGTGCTCAGCCAAGGTTTTCATGCGTATGAAGTCAGAGTCACTCCACCACCTCTCCTGGTTTATCATGAATACTTGGAAGGATTGCAGAGGGTTGTGCCCCATTTCAGGGAGCTTCGGGTACCTATCCACCATGATGTAGAAGATCACCCTATAGCCAGGCATGAAGAACTTACTGGCTGATTCCAAGAATGGGTCCAGGTACTTGTCAGAGAGACTGAGAATACATAGGACAAGAAACGTGTTATTAAATGGAATTGATGCCCTTGAGTGCACTATCAAGAGAAATGTCCTTGACACTAAAAAAAAAACCCAATAGGTCAAGGTAGAGATGTTGGGCCTGAATATCCACCAAACTAGTTATCAAGTCCATAGGCCTGAAAATGGTCATGCATTTTTAGAACTACTGAGTCAGAGCTGAGTGGGGCATTAGTTAAGAACTCCCAAGTGTCAGAGACAGTCCCTGCTCCCATTACTAGGGAACCCACATGAACGCTGAGCTGCCATGGACTACATTTGTGCAGGGGTTCTAGGTTATCTCCATGAATGGTCCTTGGTTGGAGTATCAGTCTCAGAAAACACCCCTGTGCCCAGATATTTTGGTTCTGTTGTTCTCCTTGTGTTGCTCCTGTCCCCTCCAGGTCTTTCTATCTCCCCCTTCTTTCATAAGATTCCCTGCACTCTGCCCAAAGTTTGGCTATGAGTCTCAGCATCTGCTCTGATACCCTGCAGGGTAGAGGCCCTCTGTGGTAGGCTCCTGTCCTGTTCCTTGTTTTCCCCCTTTTCTGATGTCCATCCTCTTTGCCTTTCTGAATGAGGATTGAGCATCTTACCCAGAGTCCTCCTGATTGACCTGCTCTTTGATCACCTCCCCCTCAGGGAGGTGCAGCCTTACCAGGCCACAGAGGAAGACAATGCAGCCAGTCCTGATGAGACCTGATAGACTAGGGACAGATGGAAGGGGAGGAAGACCTCCCCTATCAGTGGACTAGGAGAGGGGCATGGGTGGAGAAGAAGGAGAGAGGTTGGGATTGGGAGGGGAAGAGGGAGGAGGCTACAGGTGGGATACAAAGGGAATAAGCTGTAATTAATAAAAATTAAAATAAGAAAAAGAACTCCCAAGTGGCCTATGAACCTAGCCTTGGTCCAGGCACTAATCACAGCAGACTTCTATTTGGTATGCTTGGAAGTAATGGTCACAGAAGTAGAGGACACACAGCTCTTTGTGGGGGAAACATCTATAGACACTGAGCCACATTTCCCAACATAAAAGGGGAAGTGCTTCACAGTATCTACCGGCCAACAGCACACACAGCCAAGCCCACGGTGATGTTCTGCTTCCTGTAATATTTCTCCAGGGCCAGTCTGTCAAAGGTGCCTTCCCATATGACTGGGGCCAGCCAATCAGTGGTGGTAATGACATCCAGGCGTCTCCTACAGGACACATGAAAGCAGAAATAAAATACTACAGGTTGGTTCAATAATCAAAACTGACATGAGCCACCACGTCAAAAGCCAAAGAACAGCCGCATATTGGGTGTCACTGCCTGGTAGCAGATGTCAAGCCTAAGACACTGACTAGGTGGCAGTCAGATTTGGTAAGCCCTACCTCGTTCACGTGACCCTGGAAATGCCTCTTTCCAGGTGTGTGCTAGTTTTCTTCTGGTTCTTCATGTGGGCACACTAATGAGTGACTGAGCTAGCAAAGCCACAGCATTCCCAGGCAGTCTAGCCCTAGACTTTGTGTTCTCTTCCTCCCAAGCTCGGGACTACTTGAAAGTGGACATCCTTGGGTCAGAACCCTGGCATAGTCTCAGTTTTGTCTGAATCCAGCACTGTGGGAAGAACCCTGGCTTCTCGTCAATGCCTGCTGAGCCCCCTCCCAGCTCCTTTTCTTGCTGTGTGAACCCTGTAGTGTTCTAAACACATGGTTGAAGCCTTTTGTGTCATCAAACAAGAGTGAGACAGATTAGACTTGTATTCACTACTAAGAAGATCAAAGGATTAGAACATGCCAAAAAAGTAAAGCATTTAAAAATCAAGTCACTATATCAGAAGCTGAAGAAAAACCATGTGCCCAAATCACTCAATACAGGAAAAAAAAACATGATAAAATTTTATATCTAGTCATGATTTAAAAGAGAAATTTCCAGAAAAATATGGGAATAGGGAAAATATGTAGAATGGGAAAATTCTACATGCCGTGGATGTGGTAGTGCACATGTTTAATCTCAGGAAGCAGAGATAGGTGGATATGTATGAAATAGAAAGTAGCCTGGTTTACATAGCATGTGCCCAGGCTAGCCAAGACTACATCCTGAGACCCTGTCTCAAAAAAAAAATCTATAAAAGTCCTACAGCTAACATGATTAATAGCAAAAGACTGGCTTCTTCCTCCCTAAGATCAAGAGCATAACAAGGCTGTACCTCAGCCTGCTCTTCAACACAGTGACAGAAGCTGTGACCATTACAGTAAGGCAAGAAAAGGAGACCAAGGTATCAAACTGGAAATGAGAAAAAAATAATACTGATCATAGTACAATCAGCTACACTTAATAATCTACCTAAAAAAAAATCCTAAGAAAAACTAGATTTGTTAAGTGAATTAGAGAGAGTAGAACTTACCAGATTAGTTCCAAACACATTAACCCTCTGTCTACAATGATGAGTGTGTAGAAACTGGAATTAGAAAGACAAAACGTGCTTGCTAGGATTGAAGTTCGGTTCCCAGCATCCACATCCGGCTGCTCACAACCTCCTATCACTCTAGCTCCAAGGCATGCAGCACCCTCTTCTGGCCTCTAAAGCATCTGCATTTGTGTGTGTGTGTGTGTGTGTGTGTGTGTGTGTGTAGATCTACATTTAAAATACAGCACTATTAACAGTTGTCCCAAAGGAAGTGAAATGCTGTGGCATGTCACTGTACCAGGTATCAGCCACCTGCCTCCTGGCCAACTCTGGCAGTGACTAACATGCTTTCTGTCCCTGTATATTTGCCTAATGTGAAGATACTGCTGAATGCTGCCCCGTCCTATCACTACACCACATTTTGCCTGCTTGTCCATCAGTAGAGGCACATTGAGATAATTTACCCTCTATACACTAGAGATGATGCTCCCATGAAAAGTCATAGATGAATTTTCTGTGAACATGCCTTCGTTCTCTTGGGGATGGGTCTAGAAGTAGAATTGCTGTGTCCTGTTGTAATTCTATAGCTAACAAGTTGCTTCACAATGTCACAGTTGGACCTGAAACTTAAACTTCTCCACATCCTAACACTTTTTATTGTCTAGCTTTTACACTCCTGTATTCTTATCCATTCTGTACTCTTCCCATGATGTTGGATGTGAACTGGTAACTTCATGTGGTTTTGATTTGCATTCCCCTGATGACTAATGTTGTTAAGTGTAGTCTGTGTCTTCCTTGGGCATTAATATAGCTTCCTTGAAAGAAATGCTTGTTCAGATCTTTGATCTATTGTTGGTATAATGCTCTTGTGGAATGTATACAATTTAGCCTTGTTCATTCAAATGCTGCTTTCTCTCCCCCACTATCTGGTTTCAATCTGGACATTGCATTGTGATGTTTAGTCTAAACATCACCTGTCTCAAGTCTGTGTAAACATGCCATCATTTGTTCTCTGTAATTTCAATAAAACAATCAGCCAGTGCTGCACAATGGAGAGAATAGGGTGGGACATCCTGGTCTGGAGGGGAGGAGAAAGAAGCCAGGGGGAGGAGTCAGAGAGGAGAGATTAGCAGGACAGGACTTGGAACCATGAGAGATGAACTGGACCTAAGATATGACTAAAAGCAAGTATTATGGGTACAATCTGAATGGGAGGAAACTATGCGGGCTTGGAGGTTTAGGATGGAGTAATCATTGTCCAGCATTGTGCCCTAGGTTAACTAACTACATCCTAGTCTCTGTATGGTGATTTGGGTATACAGATAGTTTAGGAATAACCACTGTTTAACTATAAGATAAATCAATAATAATCATTAATATATGACAGAAGTCTAGTTTACTACTTTTTGTTGTTTCATAGTAACGACTGTTTATCAGTCCAGAATACTAGGTTTTCATCATACAGGTAACTTGAAAATTTTCCTTATTGTACAGATTGTCTCTTTGCTTTTGTTTTGTTTTTCAAGACAGGGTTTCTCCTGGCTTCACTTCCTCGTATAGTCTACAATGTTTTTAGTTCCTATTAAGTCCACATTATCTGTATTTCCCTCTGTGTCAGGCTAAGAAAATTCCTCCCCTTCTAGAACACCAGGTGTCTATACCTAAAAAAAAAAAAAGTTGAACTTTATCAAAAGTTGAACTTTATCAAATGCTTTTCCTGCATACATTATGATGATCATATGTTTTGTTTGTTTGTTTGTTTGTTTTATTCTACCAATATGTTGTTTTGGATGCTCTTGTCCACTGAGGTCACTGTTTCTTCTGTCTGCTGGCACCTGCTACTGAGGTGCTCTGTGGCTTTTTTCATTTCACTTTGTGTACTTTCAGCTCCAGCTTTATAGATTGGTTTTGTTTAATGATATCTGTGTCCTAATTGTTGTTAGACTTTTTGTTATCTGTTTGACAGACTTTGTTCTCATGTTCTCCTTTAGCTCTTGTGTATATAGATCTGATTCAAACTTGTCAGTCCAGTGTTGGACTTCTTGAGGGATAGTTTCTACTGGTTCTTCTCCTTCCCCCTATAAGAACCAACAGGATTGTTTACTTCATGCTTTAATTTGTTTCTGAAAATTGAATAATTTAGACAATGTGGCTCCTCAGGAGATCAGGCTTTCCTTTACCTCTGGATTTATCCCCCTTTTGTTATGTTTGCTTACCAATTAGCTTAACAGTTAGCAATTGATGGGACAATTTTCCGTGAATGCTTATGACCAGTAAATTACCCACACTGCTGAGAGGCCCTCTGCACAAGCTGGGGTGTGCCATTGCCGCTCAGTGCTGTAGGTGGTGACTCTGCCTTAGCTCTCACATCTTGCTTGCACCTAGCCTATGTCAGCCTTCAGGCCAGGAAGAGCTCAGAGCCTTCTCAAGGTCTGGGCAGGAAGAGCTCAGAGCCTTCTCAAGGTCTTTTCTGAACACACAGACCTCCACATGTATTTCCAGTCCTGAGTTTTGAATATTTGCCAGACTTTCCAAAGCCCCTATGTGAACAGTTCCAAACTAGCCTTCCCCCTTGAACCCTTGCTTGTGTATTATTTGCTTCATTGCCCTGCCTTTGGTAGGGGTTAAACTAATGTATGTCCTTGTTTTCAATGATACTCCAGGAGATCTCCTGGTTAGGTCAGTGCAGAGCCTGACAGGTTGGAGCAACCAGACAGATGGGACAGTGGGTTCTCTGAGCTTGAGGATTGAAGGGCTTCATTCTTCCTGTCCTCCCTGCCATGTGAAGACTGTTGTCTTCTAAGGCTATCATGAAGCAGTTGGCACTGGGAGCAGGACATTAAATAGCCAAACATCACTGTCCTCCCACAGGTCTGGGATAGAGAAATGTGTCCTTCCGTTTGACTTGTTGGTTTTATGTGGAGGAAAGAGCCTTATACCTTCATCTCTGCTGATGTCACCAAAGAGACAGTTTTCATGTTTGTTCTATTGGCAAATGCCAAAGAGCAGGAAGAACTTTGGGAACTTATATAGGATACCGCCTTGGGAACCTATATCTATATAAATTATATCTCTGAAAGTTGTGTGTCAAAGGCTTAATTTTAGCATATGAGGGTATTTGGAAGTGAGGTCTTATGAGTTATTGAATCATGAGGTGGGGTTTGTGTTCTTTTGAAAAGAGAAGAGAGCAGGCTTGCTCTGCTTCCTGTCTTGGCCACAGAGGGACAGTGTGAGAGCCATCTGCAAGCCAGGAAGAGGCCTCCCTGGATCCTAATTGTGCTGTTGTCTAGCCATGTGACTAAGCTTCCAGTGAAAAATGAATTCTCTCTGTGTAAGCCACACAATTATGGCGGCCAGAGTGGCCCACACCAGCCCCATCTCCTTGGTTCCATTTTACCCAACATTCTATCCAGGAGGCAGGTGGTGGAAACACAGGAGCAAGAACCACTCAAGGCCATGAGCAGGATGGCAAGTGGATAGACTGGCTATTTTAACCACAGGCACGGATGGTCACACAGGCAACAAAATGTATTACAGTGGTAAGAAAATTTAGGTAATCGTAAAATGGCTTTGGGGAAGAGGAATATTGCAAGTGTGGCATATCCCCTTTCTAAAACTCCCACTCCCTCATGCCACAAATGGGCTGTGATAGCAACCAATGGGATCCTGAGAAGGGGAAGCAGGGCAGGAACAGCCAAGTGGAAGAGACCTCTAGAGACTTGAGGCAGCCCCTTTAATGGGGAGAACAAAGGCTACTTAAACCTTTGGGGGATGGGTATTGGATTCAGAGGTGAGTGTACCTCATTGGCCCAGGTCAGAGCTCTGACAGGTGCTGCAGGACATGACCTTAAAAGGTGTGGGCACAGGGTTACAACAACAGGGCTCACAGGCCTGAGGTAGTAGGGGGAAGCAATCCCATCCCTGCAGATCTCAGGCCAAGATTTCCAGGGTTTGGATGTGCCTCACTCTCACTCTTCCTCTGGCCTGTTCCCCTAGCCCCACAGCTCCTGGGACCCACAACAAACCCCTAAAATGGGCTTTTTCAGAATATGTACTCATATTCTGGATATGAGATTAAAGTTAAATAAAAAGAGAAATGGAATTCTGATCAAACAGGATCATGTGATTGGCCTTCAGGACTCAAGATGGTAATTATGTCAGAGATAAGGGCAGGCCAAAGGAACAGGAAGGGCAAAAAGCCAAACACAATGACAGGAAACTGTAGTTCTTATTTTATTTTTTTTAAAAAGCAATTTAAGGGATAAGGAGCAGGCATCACGGGTAAATTACTAGTCTTCCAAGCATGAGGACCAGAGTTCAATCTCCAGTACCCGTACAAAAATCCAAGCCCAGGACTCATGCTAATAGACCCAGACCAGGAAATCAGAGACAGGATCCCTGGAACTCGGAAGGCAACAGGTGTGAGAGCAACACTCAAGATTGTCCCCCAGCCTCTATGCGCACCACACACAAACACACGCACACACACTAACACGTGATTTGAGTGGAGTTGTACAGGACAATCATGAAAGCTGCCATGATAAGAGCTAGCCTCAGTCTGCATCTGAGGTACACTCAACATACTCATGTAAAAGCAACTCCTCAAAAATGAACAGTAGTTTAAAAAGTGTTCACATCACAACTGTGAAAACAGATTGAACTGTCAAGAGTTTGACAAGCTGCTTCACCAAGAACAAAAGGGTCGATAGTTCTTTATGCCCTACAAATAAAATTTTAAAGAATGGGGCTGGGGAGGCGGGACAATTGTTAGGAGCCCTGGCTGCTC
>JAQQSO010004712.1:0-12566 GCA_028658305.1 Pachyuromys duprasi | reverse complement strand
TTTCCCAATGGAACTCGGTCCAATTGGTTCGCAACTTGTCTTTAAAAAAAAAAAAACAGGCTTTCAATATTTACATTCAAGTCACTGAATGACCTTTTAAAAATGACCTTTTAAAAATCTAAGATTATTTTTTCCATTTCCAGTATGCTGGTTAGTTTTATGTCAACTTGACCCACTCTGAAGTCATCGGAGAGGAAGAAACCTCAAGCATTTTCTTAATTAGTGATGGATGAGGAGGGCCCAGACCATTATGAGTGGTGTCATGCTGGGGCTGTTGGTGCTGGGTTTATAAGAAACTGTCTGAGGAAGCCAGTAAGCAGCAACCCTCTACTGACTCTGCATCAGCCCCTGCCTCCAGGTCTCTCTCTGTGTGCCGTGTGTGTGGGTTCCTGGAGAAACCAGAAGAAATTGTCAGATTCCCTGAACCTGACGTTACAGGTGGCTGTGAGCCATCTGGAGGTGACATTCAAAGACTGAGCAAGCATTAGCAAGTGTGGACCCCAGGTTCAAATCCTTTATGGAGCCCTTTAAGAAAGGAGGGCTGGAGGGAGGCTCAGCAGGCAAGAGCACTGGCTGCTCTTCCAAAGTTACCCAGGTTCAATCCTCAGCCCTTGCATCATAGCTCACAATCACCTGTAACCTCAGGCCCAGGGCTCTGACCTGGAAGATGCAGGCCAAGTGAACCGTCTTCTTCCCACACTGCTTTTGCCCAGTATTTTATCACAGCAATAGAAACTTAAGACAGTTTTCAATTAATAGTTTTTCTTTGTACTATTTTTTTAAGAGACAGTACCTCATTTATAATGCTCAGGCTGGTCACAGGAACCAGTGATTCTCCTGCCTGCTGAGATGACAAGCCTTAGCCACCAACCTGGCTGCAGAGATTTGAATAAGAATGCCCTAATATATTAAAATGCTTAGTTATCTAGGACTGAAACTGTTGGAGAGGATTAGAAGGATTAGGAGGTGTGGCCTCTTTGGAAGAAGTGTGTCACTGGAAGTGGGCTTTAATGTCCTGTGCCAAGACCACACTGTCTTTCTGCCTGCTGATCAGCCGATCAGGATGCAAAAGTTTTCACCTACTGTTCCATGTGGGCCACTGTGCTCCCTGCGTGATGGTAATGAACTAACCTCTGAAAGTGTAAATAAAAAACAATTAAATTTTAAAAGTTTCCTGGGTTATGGTGTCTCTTCACAGCAACAGAATAGTTACTAAGACACTCCCCTGTAATTCATCATCAACGATAATGACTAAAGGTTTTAATGAATGCATGTTCTTCCTTGATCCTTTCCCTACAAATCTCTTTTAAGTGTTTGTGCCTTTCCATTTTGTGTTGTGAGCCCTCCCCCTTCCTTGGTGACCCTGGTGCACTAAGCAGTGGGTACCAAAGAAAGGCAGTGAGTCTCCCTTCTCTATACTTATCAATAACTAACAGATACCCAAGAGGAGGTAAGGCCACTATTCCCACTATTCATGTTGAAGCTTTTGTTTTCTTTTTAAATATGTGTGTATGTGTCTATGTGTAAATATGTGCACATGTGTGTGGGTTCTGTGGAGGCCAGAAGATGGATCACCTAGTGCTGGAGTTACACAGGCTGCCTGATTGGCTGAACTCCAGTCCTGTGCAAAAGCAGCCGTGTTTGTCATCACTGAACCATCTCTTTAGCTCCTGGTCTCAGCATTTTTGTTTGTTTTTAGAGACAGGGCTTCTTGTTGGAACTCTCTCTCTAGACCAGGCTGGCCTTGAACTCAGAGATCCACCGGCCTCTGCCACCAAAATGCTGGGATCACAGGTATGTGCCACCACACCTGGCTGACTGGTCTCAGAATTTTAAAAAAAATATCTGTTTTTGCAGAAAGTATGGCCTATAGGCTGTGAGACCCTCAGCAACAAGGATGTTCCCAGAAGGTTTGTCTTTCAAAAATGTGAAAGTAACTTTTATTTGCCATATCTAATTGTTGTGTCTGAGGCTTACTGCTGAATAAGCTCACCCTTTCTAGCTCTTTGTGAATTTGGGCTGGATGGTTCAACTCAGCTCTTCTGGCTCAAATTCCTTGCCCAGCTGACTGATTCAAACTGGCTTCTCTCTCAGCCAAGCTCAGCTGTTCTCTATGACCCATTGATGCCTTCAAAGCCAGTCCATATGGGTGACTCTTGCACATTACCAAGTCCAGCTGCCAGCATGAGGCCTATCTCTGGAGCACAGCTTCTTTGTGCTCTCAGAAAACACCTCCCAGAAAATTTCACCTCAGTAATGATGGCCTCTACTTAATCACTGGTAATTTCTTTGTTTCCCATTTTTTCATTAATTTAATCATCTTTACCGCCTGATCGTAACCTACTCCCTCCTCTCCTCCCAGTACCCTGCTCATACACTGATCCCTCACTGCTAATTTCTTAGCTCCAGCTAACCAGCATCAATTCTCCCAATAACCTCTTTTATTCTTGACTCTGAAGTCAGAGTCACACAGCTGAAGCTGCCAATTTCTGCTGCTTGCAAGCTTGGGAACATGGCCCTCTAGTTCTATTATATTTTACTCAAAGATCTGTGTCTCCTAGAATTAAAAGCTAGTCTGTATTCCAGTCTAATCACATAGACCTGAAGGGTCTTTTAATGCAATCCCTTGCCAGAGCAGCCATGTTGCTGAATTAAAAGTCCTCACATAAATATGCTCATTTTAGTCAAGCAAATGTTCCCTGTAAATCCTAGCTATTATAAAAGTTAAATAGATAGTCCACTACTTGGAGAACTTGGGCAGGAAATGCTGCAGGCTGGAGAAGCTTTTTTCGTGAGGATGCTTTGGGAGCTTTGTAGACTCTAGCCACATCAGTAGTGAAGTCTTTGTGTTGGCAGGCTGGGAGGAAGGCACTAATGAAGGTCACTGAGAGCACAGGTCAGTGACGAGCATTGACAAGCAGGCAAGTGTGAACCCAGGGACCATGACAGGAATGGAATTCCAGTGGTCACACACTGGCCAATCTCAAGTCCTCTGGTCCATGGGTATTAATGCTTAGTCTATAGGTGCCGTGTCTGTGAGAGTGTAGAGACCATCTCCAAAGTTGCAGTTTTTGTATCATCTCATTGAGAGGTAGCTTTGTGCTTTCAGGGCTCGTAGGTTGCTGGTGGTTTACTAAAGTCAATGCCACCTGGGGGTTAGGTCATTAGCATATAGAGGCTTGCCTCAGGTTTGGCTCCTACCGGACACATCAGAGCTCTACTGACACATCAGAGCTTGGTTCTGAGGCTCAGCTCTGATCAGAATTTCCTGGTGGCAAGCTCCTATGTTTATAGGCATTATATTCTCAGTTGCACAAAGTGGATCTTAAGTGAAACAAGATGGTTTCACTTAGGTTCCTAAGTTGTTGTTGTTGTTTTGTTTTGAGACAGGGTTTCTCTGTGGAGCCTTGGCTGTCCTAGATTTTCTTTGTTGACTAAGCTGGCTTTGAACTCACAGAGATCTGCCTGCCTCTGCTTTCCAGAGTGCTGGGACTATGGGTGTGTTTTGATTGAGATAGGATATCTCTGTCCTGGAACTTACTATGTAGAGCGAGCTGTCCTGGAACCCATAGCCTCTAGACTGCCAGGATTAAAAGCATGTACCACGATAGCCTGTCTCAGCATTTTAACTATTTTTTTAACTTATTTTAAAACTCTTTACAGTTTATTTTGTTTTCTGCATATGAGCATTTTTGCCTGCATATGTATGTGTACCATGGGTGTCAGAGAAAGTGATGGACCTTCTGGAACTGGAGTTACAGATGGTTGTGATCCACCATGTGCGTGCTGGGAATTGAACCTGGGCCCTCTTGCAAGAGCAAGAAAGTGCTCTCAACTGCCAAGACAACTAACTCTCCAGGCCCTAGTTTCAGCATTTTATTTTTTTAATAATTTTAATTTTTATATCAATCACAGGTTATGTATATTTTTTCCCAGCCATAGTCCCCTCCCATATTCCCTCCTTATCCCCCCCCCTTCCCTCCCTCATCTCCTCCCTGCCCCTTTCCAAGTCCACTGATAGGGGAGGACCTCCTCCCCTTCCATCTGACCCTAGCTTATCAGGTATCTTCAGGACTGGCTGCAATGTCCTCCTCTGTGGACTAGCAAGGCTGTTCCTCACTAGGGGAGAGTGGGATGTCAAAGAGCCAGCCATCAAGTTCATGTCAGAAATAGTCCCTGTTCCCCTTACTAGGGTACCCACTTGGATACTGAGCTACCATGGGCTACATCCGAACAGGGGTTCTAGGTTATATCCATACATGGTCCTTGGTTGGATAAACAGTCTCATAAAAGACCCCTGTGCCCTGATATATTTGGTCCTTGTGGAGCTCCTGTCATCTCAAGGTCATACTAACTCTCCCTTCTTTCATATGATTTCCTGCACTCTGGGTTATGAGTCTCAGCATCTGCTTTGATACACTGCCAGGTGGACTCTTTCAGAAGCCCTCTGTGGTATGCTCCTATCCTGTTATTTGTTTTCTCCTACTTCCCATGTCCATCCCATTTGTCTTTCAAAGTGAAGATTGATCCTCTTACCCTCCTCTTTCTTGTTTATCTTCTTTAGGTGTCAGATTTTAGTATGTTTATCGTATCTTATAGGCCTAGTACCCACTTATAAGTGAGTATATACCTTGGGTGTGCCTTTCTGCTCCTGGGATACCTAACTCAGGTGGTGCTTTCTCAGACAATTAGGAATACTGCTTCCTCAAGATCCAGCTATACCACTCCTAGGCACATATCCCAAAGATGCTCAAGTACACAACAAGGACTTTTGCTCAACCATGTTTGTAGCAGCTTTATTTGTAATAGCCAGAACCTGGAAACAACCCAGATGTCCATCAGTGGAGGAATGGGTACAGAAATTGTACAGAATGGTACTTTTACACAATGGAATACTACTCAGTAATTAAAAACAAGGAAATCATGAAATTTTCAGGAACATGGTTTCAGCATCTTAAAACAACTGTGAAACCAAAACAGGAGCTGTGTTGTTAAGGAGCCATGTTGCCAGACAGTATTATTAATTCTCCATGCCTTACAAGGGTAAGTTTCTGTGTTCTAAGCCTAATGTATCCTGCAAACCATGTTTTCAACCTGCCTGAACTTGTGACCTCATGATGTAGCCCTGTGCCTTAACCTTGCTAAATTTCTGAACCTGTGATGGCTCCTGGTCCACGTGATCTACCTCACAGGCAGCCTTGAGCCCTGTGGCCCCACTCTTCTGTCCAGGTGCCAGCAGCCAATTATCTCCACAGCAATGCTTTCAACTCTTCCTCATGAAAGGGACCTCAAAAGCCAGTGGGGGGTTATCCTCTGAGAACCTGACTCTGGGAAATGCAGTTGAGAAATTGGTTTATTCCCCCCTCAGGTCCAACACAACAAATACTATGTCAATAACCTATTTTCATTTTTTTCTTTTGTGTGTCCTAGAGGTCTCATTGATGCTATAGAGTCACAAGGATACTCTGTACCAAGAGGTTGGAAGGGAAAAGCCAAAACCAAGCTCTTACAAATGCTTTAATTTATAATTCCAGGTTCTACAGCATACACTTTAATCTATAAACACAAGGTCCACACAGCTGTACTAGCTGAAGAATTTTTGTTCGTTTTCTTGATATCTCATGAGCAAGACCTGGCTTATGTGTGGAAGGTACCATTCCAAAAATTTCCAGGGGCAGACTAGTACCCTTCATCGAGAGAGGTCAAATCACAGCCACATGATTTATGATAAGATCCAGCTGAGTATAAATGAAAGTTATATTGAAATCTTTTGCCAATCAGGTGAGAATACCACAACTAGGCAGTAACAGCAAACATCACCTGCAGAGAACACGGTCTGAGATTGCTGCTAGTGTTGTGTCTGCACATGATAAGTTTCAGACATGACCCTCAAGAGGCATAACTCTGTCATGGCAATTAACACTTACTGAATTTCAGGGAAACACTGACCACAAAACCTTATTATTAACCATTTAGTAGAAAGTATCATAATATATGTGGTTTATCATAACCCCAAAGGAGACTGACTGTAATTGGTGTAATTTGGGTGTGCTAAGGTATCCCAAAGATCCCTGTCTGAAGAAGAGGGGAACCTGATGTTCGCTTTGCAGGTGTGTGCTCTTAAAACACAGAGAATGAGTTACTGTGCAGGACTGTAGATATCACATACATCTGATCAATACCTGACTTGGTACTCGTGTGGGTGGCAGAGCAGGATTTATTCAGGATCTGAGGAGTATCTTCCATGATTAAGTTAAACCCAAGGCCACAAAGAGGATTCAGGATCCCTTGATCTGTCTTGCTAAATCCCTGGGTTTACAGAAGGATGGTGACATTTGGAGTCTCACTGGCATGGCTTTGAAAACACTGTTAGGCCCGATTGGGGGACCCTAACTTCCTGAGGGGGTGAAGAGAACTCAGGAGACCGATAATCGATGCCATAGCAAGAGGCAGTTTTATTTGAGACATCGGGATGTGGCTGCCCCCCACAAAAGCGGCAAGGAAGAGCCAGGAAAGACTGAAGGCTAAAGCTTTTAAGGGAAGAAGCATGAGAATCTCAGGGGTTGCAGGCTTGACAACACTGGATTGGGTAGTTGACTTTTAAAATGATTGGTTCATTTTAGACGCCAAGTCCATCTGATCCCGCTCCAATGTGGGTAGGGGAGCTGTGACCTCTGGACCGGTGGCTAGGCAAAGTTTTCTCTACTGTGGATCTGGACACTCCTCCATGGCAGGGAGGAGACCTTTCGCATTCCTTTGCAATGGGGTGGGGTCTTGTTTCAATTCACCAGCTCTTCTTTCTGCTTTCTGCAAAAGTGCTAGGAGAATTTACTTTAACATGCAGTACAGAATTTATAAAGCAACCTGTAAAGCTAGTCTGTTCCTTTCACCACTACAGAAGAGCATCTCAGAAACCTCATCCTGGACTCTCTCTGGCTGCCGCTTTTCCATGTCTCAGCTTTCAGGTTTGGACCTGGTGATTATCTGTACATAACTGTGTAGGGAAAGTAATTCTTCAAGCTGAGAACCTAAGAACCTTCACTATCAACAACTTAAGTTAAAAAGAAGAGAGTTGTGGATGGACAAAGTTTTAAGTGCAGAAGGCACAGAAACCAGTTGAGAGCTGAGGATGTAACACTCTATCCAGACCTGCATGAATATATGCAAGATGCTACAGAAAAGGAATAAATCTGTGGGGTTCAGGGAAATCACCAGGGAGGTTTTGGCTCCTAGAAATTTTATCAGACCAGGAAAAAAAAACATACAGTGCATACCAAGAAAATGAACTTTCAGACATTTATCTGCACAGAAGTTGTTAGGTCTGAGCAGAGGAAATGCCATGGCCCAGGTACACCTGGGCCACACAGAGATTGGGATTCCTCTCTTGCTGAGGATGCACCAGGGAGGACTTCAGGGAAGTTCTCAGACATATCCAGAGCTAATGGCCTCAAGAAGGAGTATGGGAGTGTCAATTAGAAGCTGCCCTGATGAGCCATCAAGTAAAGTGAGTTCCAAAGACTTTTAGCCAAAACCAGTAACATGTTTCATATTTAGCCATGGTGAGCGCATGACATATGAAGCCCCAAAGAGGCTTGACAATACTTTTTGTTAAGACTTTAAAAATTGGTAATGACCATGCTACTTGCATATCCAAGGAAAGACAAATGCTGTAGGTTTGTGCTGCTAACTCTAGTGAGAGAATACTGCTTGGTTGCTGGGGCCTGCCAGCAGAGTCGAACGGTTCTTGAGTCAGGAGTGAGGATTAATATTAATAAACTATACACAACACAGGGACCTTTCTGAGAGGCTCTGACAGGACCAACTAGTCAGCCAAGTGCCCCTGCCAGCAGCCTTGCTCTATTTTAAACAGCTCAGCACAATGAGTTAATGCCACAAGGAGATGAAACAAGAGGTGTGGTTTTGACAATCTGTCCCACCTGCTGTCACAAAACAAAAGGCGATAGACTCGCAAATTCTTTCCTGACTCTGGAGAAGGCCTGGTAAAGCCAGTCTTTGAGCTGAGATTTAAATATCAAAGCAGATGGTAAAACTGCAGCTCCTGTCAGAGACTGCTTCCCCCAGTACTCAGCATAAGTGTTATTTGTCATTTTAAGGGCCTTTTTGGAGAAAACGTATTTTTATGAATAAAAATGTGCAATCTCCAACTCTTCACAGTTAAGACAAGCTTCTTTGGACAGGTGTGGTGTTCTCACATACCTATAAACAAAAACTCACAGGCGCAGATGGATCTCTGCAAGTTCTAGGCAAACTGAGCTACATAGTAAGTTCCTAGCCGTCCAGCGCTAAACAGGGGGATGGTGTCTTGAGTGTAGATAGCTTGGCTTACTGTGTGGATACACATTTTATGATGAATGACCCTATGGGTCCATGCTGTCATGATTCATTGACCCCTAACATAAACTAGTCAATATACACACATTGATGAAGTGGGCATGTGGACCAAATTATTAATAAATACACCTGTATTGCTTTATAACTTCTCAGGAAATAAAAACATTAATTAAGAGAGTATAAAATAAGTCAAGAAGGCCAGAATTATCTGTCTCTGTTCGTGTTTTTATTTTCTGTTTTTTGCAATACAGCATCAGTGATAACCACAAAACAGAGATAATGACAATGTAATTCATATTGCAAATAACTTTTAATAGGTACTGTTCGGTCTTGACCGTGCACTTGGTGTGCTGTATGTTTTTAGATTTAACTTTATTTATTTCATGTGACTGCGTGCTTTCAGGTCTGGTGTCTCTGCTGCTCTGAGGATCATGCCACAGCAGCATTTTCGTCAGGTTTGGAACAGATCTGTCACCTCTTATACACGATGACAATGCAGATTTGACATAACTGATGAAATACAGAATTGAGATGACTCTCCTGGAAGCTGGGTGTGGTAATGTATTCTTGATTACAGGGAACCATCTCCAGCTAAGCAGTGCTGATAGGAGGCTCCAGAGGGGCCACAGTGCATGGACCTGCAGCACAAGCCACATGGACCATCAGTGTTAAATACTTTAGTTCTTTCATTCACTCATATGTTCATTGAGTAATTTAAAAAAACATTGGCATATAACATGTACCACATTCATTTCCTCAGTTCCTGTGACCTATATATGAAATTTGTTGCATGGTTAACAGGACAGGGGTAGTGAGAGAAAGGAACAATGTGGAAGGTTGCTACCCCCACATTTATTACCTGAGCAGAAGATAAATGGAAATCTTTCTTTCAGTCCCAAGTCTGTGACTCTTCACTCAAGAAACTGAAATCATGTGTGCAAAACTAGTTGCTACATGTCTCATGCCGCTCTGCAGTCTTTCTCAGAGGGAGGCCAGAAGAGCACCTAGCTTAAACTGAGGCAGAGTCTGATACCATTGTCAGTATCCCAACTATTTGGCATGAAAAACCTGAGGCACAGAATGTTACCCAACACTCCCAGCTTATGCATTGCCAGGTCAGCCTTTCAGTCAAGCAATCTGACCAGCAGAAGTTGCCTGCATGAGTGCTGTTTTATCGAGTTTCTGTGCCTGCCAGGCCCTGGGCCTTGTCAAAGGCTTTGTAGATAACCTATCACTTAATTTTCCTAGGTACTCTACTAAAGAGTAGTGCGTACCCCCAAGGTGGTAGACCTGGAAGTTCAGAAAAAGTACGTAACCAGCTTGGGGACATAGTCAAAGAATGTCTAAGTCTAGCTCCCATATGCTTTCTCTTAGGAGGGAAAGTGCATGGGGAGATAGCTATGGAGACAAAAGGGCCATTGCATGATGGGGTGGTAAGAGGAAGGAAGGAGAGATGGTGTGAGTAGGAATGGAAGTATTTGGAAGAGGAAGCAAAGAAAGACCTCTGAGGTGGATTCAGATTAGTGGGAGAGAACAGTTGTACTTGTGTGTGTGTGTGTGTGTGTGTGTGTATGTGTGTGTGTGTTGTTTTTATCGTGCATGTGCCCTGGGATGCCAAACACACTGGAGCTTGAGTTACAGGTATCTGTGAGCTGTCTGATGCAGGTGCTGGGAATCAGACTAAGGTCTTCTGCAAGAGCAGGGAGCATTCCTAATGGTTGAGTCATCTTGCCAGCCCACATAATCATTTTCTGTGGGAATTATAGTCAGAAGACAGATTGCAAAGTGCCACCTTTGCACAGGACAAGAGATCAGGTAATGATTCTTGCCTGAGAAGAAAACAAGAAAGTACAAAGAGGGCAACCAAGAATGCTGAGCCTCAGTCCTCTGTGGGGAAAAGGAAGAGACCTGGCAGAGCAGAAGTGTGTACTCCTATGTGTGAGTGGAGGGTCAGAATGAGGAGTAGCTTCTCTTAAGGAAGAGATACTATCTCAGTTTTTGTTTTTAAGAATCAAAGGGAAGAAATGTGGAAATGGATTTTGTTGTTTTGTTTGTATTTTGAGCTTGTTTTCCAGACAGTTTCTCTGTGTAGCCTTGGCTGTCCTGAACTCAGTTTGTAGACCAGGCTTTCCTCAAACTCACAGAGATCCACCTGCCTCTGCCTACCTGAGTGCTGGGATTACATGTGTGTGCCACTGCACCTGTCTGAAAGGTGAGCAAAATGAGAGAGAAATTCTTAGGTAGTTGAAGAATGAGGTGATGGGTGGTTTCTAAAACTGAGACACTATCTTCTCCTTCATACTTGTCATTGCAATTGGCATGTATGGGATTCCTAAACTTTCCAAAAAAAAAAAAGTGGACACAAACTAGACTTTAAAGCAATGAAGGATTACTGGGTCTCAGTTCTTCAGGGTAAAAGTCCAAAACAAGGGGTTTGCCAAGTTGGTTCCTTCTGAAGGCCAATTGGGGGAATCTGTCCCAGGCCTTGCTTCTGGCTCCTTGTACTTCCCATAGTCTTTTCCTTTGTCTTGTATATTCATTACTCCAGCCTCTTCTTAACCCTCATATGATATCTGCCCCCCAGGTGTCTGAGTCCAAATTTCCCTTTTCTAAAAAATTTATTTTTACAGGCAGTGGTGACACATACCTTTAATCCCAGCACTCAGGGGCAAAGGTAGGGGCATCACTGTGAGTTGGAGGCCAGCTTGGGCTACAGTGTGACTGTCAGGACAACCAGCACTACACAGAGAAACGTTGTATCAAAAAAAATTCTTCTACTAATGTTTGTAAGTATTCATCTATGAAGGCATAGGTGTGCCATGGAGTATGTGTGTGTGGCAGTCAGAAAAAAAACCTCTATATTGCACCTTCCTAAGGCAGGATCTTTCTCATTGTTTGTCACTGTAGTGTATAACCAGGTTAGCTGGTCCTCAACCTCTGGACATTCTCTCATCTCACCTCTTGTCTGGCCATAGGAAGAATGCTGAGATTATAGACATGTGCTATGGGGTCTGGTGTTACTATAGGTTCCAGGGAATCTGATCTCAAGTTGTCAGACATGTGCAGCTAGCACCTTCCAAACCATCACCTCAACACAACACTTCCTTCCATTAAGACATATTTATTCATGTGTGTGTGGAGGGGAGGGTTGTGTATGATGTGCCACATGTGCATGTGGAGGTCAGAGGACAGCTTATGGAAGATGGTCCTCCCCTTCTACCATGTGGTTCCTGAGAGTCCAACTCAGGTTGTTAGGCCTTTGTCCACTGAGCCCCCCCCCCCACGCCTCCATGCCCCTTCCTGTAAGCACATCAGTCCACTCTAATGCTGTATGACCTTATTGTAAGTGGGTTGTGCCTGTAAAGACCCCATTTCTAGGGTGGAAAAAGCTATAGAAATTAGTTTATGCCAAGGAGATTGGTTGAAGCAACCCTAAAACAGTAACTATTTCCACAAGCTCTCTCACTAAGAATTTATGTTTCACATTAACTTCAAGAGCATCTTATAAAGGACTCAAAAAAAAATTAGTGTGCACCACTGCTCAGATCCTAGGAAGAAGTCTTCCTATCAGCTGTGCCTCCTCAGTGATTCTTAGGAAGCCTTCTTGAACCAATAACTAGCTCTCTTTGCCATCCTTTGAGAGTTACTGGGAGGTTATCGCTCCTCTATCTCAAGTACCCTTTGCATGTGGAACTTACAGTTTATTCTACTCATAAACAAGATTAGTGTCCAATTTTTATTTTTCCACCCTCTCCCTACTTCCACCTTCCCTTCTTCACCTAGATGTATGACTATTATTCCAAATAAGAACTGAGGTTGTGGAGAAAGAGGAACCCTCCTCCATTGCTGGTGGGAATGCAAACTTGTACAACCACTCTGGAAATCAATTTGGTGCTTACTTAGAAAATTAGGAATAGTGATTCCTCAAGACCCAGCTATACCTCTCTTAGGCATATGTCCAAAAGATGCTCAAGTACACAACAAGGACATTTGCTCAACTATGTTCGTGGCTGCTTTATTTGTAATAGCCAGAACCTGGAAACAACCCAGATGCCCCTCACTTGAGGAATGGATACAGAAATTGTGGTACTTTTACACAATGGAATATTACTCAGCAATTAAAAAGGAGGAAATCATGAAATTCAGAGGCAAATGGTGGGACCTGGAAATGATCATCCTAAGTGAGGTATCCCAAAAGCAGAAAGAAACATATG
>JAQQSO010004711.1:0-12567 GCA_028658305.1 Pachyuromys duprasi | reverse complement strand
AAAAAAAACCCAACTAATAATAAAAAGACCCGCAAAAACATTTTATCTGCACTGATCATGTACAGACTTCATTTTTTAGGTTTGTACCTTTTTTTTTTTTTTTTTTTTAAGAAACACTCAAGTTCCTTCCCTATCAGTGGACTAGGAAAGGGGCACAGGGGGAAGAAGAGGGAGGGTGTGTAGAATTGGAAGGATAAGAAGGAGGGGGTTACAGCTGGGATACAAAGTGAATAAATTGTAATAAACAAACAAATAAACAAATAAATTTTAAAAGAAGAAGAAAAAAATTTTCAAGTTAAAATTTCCCTGAAAGCCAGAATGCCCTGTAAGCAGTTAACCTATTTCACTGGAAAAGTATGTTAATAACTTGTCCCAGGAAAAAGTGGAGGGAGAGAGGTATGAAAAATGGGAGACCTTGATAAAAATAAATTTCCCCAAAACTATTGTCTGTGATAATAAAAGAGGGAATGATAACTCTGTTGTAAGGAAAGATTACGGTATAAGAAGGCCAGGTGTGCTTAGCTCCATACCAATCCTGGTTTCATGGGGATCTGCTCCCTCCCCCAGTGATGTTCATCACTGAGCAACCTGTAAGAGTAAGAGCTGAGTGAGATGGCATGGGCAATGACCAGGAGGAGGGCAAGTCTTTCCTAGAGGTCTCTTTCAAAGGCAGCTGCTCATTAAAGGGAAGGGGGTGTGGCTAATGTTTCCACCCTTGCACAGGGAGCTATCCCAGAACCAGTACAGTGATTTATTGTGGGTTACTGTTGGGGTGACTCAGGGCACAGCTACTGAAGCAACCCTCCCTGACTCTGGAGAAGGGGCTCTCCCTGTGGTAAGTGGAAGGAAGCTAACACAACAGAGTTGAATGCCAGCCTCTGAATAGATGACTCCTTGAATGCCAGCAAGTCGCCTCATCTCCCTTTCTAGTTCTTCATTTCCAGTGGTTTAAACAAGATTTTATTTGTAATTTTGTGCATACGTGGTGGGAATGTGGGGGAAGGGCTGTGCAGCTTTGGAGGCTGGACCCTTTGGAACTGAAGTGACAGGTGGCTTGTGTGCTGACCAGTGTGGGGTGCTGGGATCTGAACTTGGGTCCTCTCACAGAGGAGTGTGTGCTCTTAAGTGCTGAGCCATCTCTGCAGTTGCTTCCACTTGTTGATTTTATTTTTCTTCTTTCCCCACTCAAGCTTTAAAAAATTGTGTGTGAGCACATACGTGTGTGTGCATATGTATGTGTGTGTTTCTGTATGTGCATGTACACATGTATGTGTTGAGCACATGTATGTGTGTGTGTACATGCATATGGATGCCAGAAGACAACTTCAGGCATTATCCTCAGGAACACTTAACCACCTCCTTTGGGACAGAGCTCACCATTAGGGTGCCTGGCCCTGGAGCCACATGTGGTCACTTCCTCAGTGCTTGGATCACAGGTGTGCACCACTGTTCTGCTTGATGTGTGTGTTCTGGGACTCAAAGCCAGGTCCCTGTGCTTCCAAGGGAAATGCTTCACTCCCAGAATCATCCTCTCAGCCCTTCCTCAAGCTTTTGACTGTTGGTTCTCATTCTTCAATAGTCAAAACTCAGAACTTGACCTCTCCCTTCCCCTCCCACTCCCCCTCTCTCCCTGCAGCCACACCCCTCTGCATTTTTTTCCTTTACTTTTCTATGATTGAGCCCAGTGCCTCAGGTGTGCTAGACAGCTGTGTTAGTAGTGACCTAAGGTCATGTATGGCATCCAGCCGTGCCCTGCTCTCATGGAGAAGTAGAGACAGTGTGACAGGGCACTTGTTCCTCCTCAGTCCCTAACAGGGGTTGCTGCCACTTCTCCCCAGCTGTGAACCTTATCCCATTTCACCTACAGTAAGCTGCTTGCCTTTAGTTATGAATGACTCCTCTGCTTGGAGTTGTCAGCACGCTTACACCTCGGTCATATTTCTGCCCAACCTCCAACTCCTCTCCTGGACCACAACCCACGAATAGTCCAAACCCCTCCGTGGGAGACTTGAGGCTTGCTCTTCCCTCTCTGCGCATGACTGCTTCTGCAAATGTGTGTGTTTAGTATGTGACAGTCAGCCTTACTCTGCATGGACACTGGTTTCTGTCCCTAGATTTCTCCAGATAATGTGAAGGAGGCAAGGAAGATGAAGGCAGGGTGGGAGAAGGGAAAAGGAAGGGGGGTATGTGGGCGTGGAATGGTTTTACAAGCACTGAAGTTTCCAGATACTTCTGCCCCGCTACAATAAATTGTACAGAGACACGGGGACAGTTGCGGTAAAATAGACAGTTTATTAAGGGGACGATACAGAGGGATCTGGAGGTGTACCGCTCCTCCCCCTGTGGCCTGTCTCTGAGAGAACAGCAAAGATGGGAACAGGTGAGGTCTTCAGTGACCTTTTGTGGGTCATTAACAGAATAACCTCTGTCTGGCGCCATACAGCTTGCCTGCGTTCTCACGCATACTCCCGAGCCCATATCACATGCATTCTCAGGCATGTTTGCGAGTCATCATTCCAGAACAGCCAGGACTACGCAGAGCAAAACCAACGGAAGGAAGGAAAAAATCACGGGGTGAGGAAACTCAGCCCTGGTGTAGCTCAGCCACAGACAGGAGCCGCCTGCAAATTGAGCTTTGAGGGTGATGCTGCTGGCGTAAACCCCCACAGTCTGTGCCCTGCTGCCATCTATTCCGCCTTAACTCTCTGGAGCGGCTTCCTGGGCTGGTCCTGCTCCGGGAGAGTCTATTTTGTTCTTTAGGCTAAAACAAGCTCACGAGGGAAAGCTTTACCGCCTGTTTTCTGCTCCGGTTTGTGCAATGCAGCTTTGCGTGATGCGATCCCGTGGGTTTGTGGGTAAGAATGCCAAGTCTCCTGCTGGGAGAGCTCTATTTATTCTGGGACCTAGAGTTACCATCTCTGATGACTGTTCACCTCAGACGGGTACCAACAACAAAGCAGTCATTTCATCAGAGTCCAGCTTGGTGAACCCAGTGAGTTCATTGTGTTTTTTAAGAGCCAAGCATGAGCCAGGCGCGGAGCACTCAGGGAGGCAGAGGCAGGCAGATCTCTGTGTGTTCGACACCAGCCTGGTCTACAGAACGAGTCTAGGGTAGCCAAGGCTACACAGAGAAATGCTGTCTTGAAAAACACATACAACAAACAAACAAACATAAAAAGAGCCAAGAATAAATAAAGGGTTATTTGCAGAAGTGTGGGTGACCCCCCCCACCCGAATCAATATCAACAGAAAGCCCTGCTGCATCATAGATGGCAACCTCACACAAGAGGCTCAAGGAGGTCCCCTTCCGGTTTGCCTTCTGCCTTCTGTGTAACCTAATAATCTCCCATCCATCACTTGCAGATGAGCATGTCCTGAGCCTATATTTCTCACCTGTAGGGAATGCCAGTATCTCCTGGACCATTGCCATAGACCCGGAGTAGTACTGCATAGTTCTTCTTTGGTTGCCATGATTACGGGGGGGCAAAGTCCAAGATAGAATCTTGTTATGGAAAAAAGTGAACTACAACAGGTCTTTTATTAAAATTGCATCGTGGTGATGGTGAAGGTGGCCTCCATCAGATAAGGTAATAAGGTTATTTGGAACTGGCACCAAGAGGCAGCGTCCTGAGACCCTCATGGTTCTCAGGTTGTTTCTACTTCAGAGAAGGTCAACAACTCTAAGCGACTTTACTTCCAGCCTTAAAAACAAACAAACAAAGGCTTCGATGGAGCCATCTATAGGATTCATCCAGAATACTGTTTTTTGTTTGCTTGTTTTTCAAGACAGGGTTTCTCTGTGTAACCCTGGGTGTCCTGGACTCACTTTGTAGACCAGGTTGGCCTCGAACTCACAGAGATCTGCCTGCCTCTGCCTCCCGAGTGCTGGGATCACAGGTGTGCACCACCTCGCTTACTTTTTTTTTTAAAAAGTAAAATTGACTAGGTTTCAATATTTCTGACCTTGTTCTTAAGGTGCCATCCTCAGAATACTGTGGAGAGTTTATAAGACTCAGACTGTTGGCTGCACCTCAGATCAAGTGGGAACAATGAGGCTGAGGTGTAGCCTTTTGACAAGTGCGTGCTAACCCTGCCTGTAGCCTTGGGAACGCCTGCTGCAGGTAGGATTGTGGGTGTACTACAATGGCAGATGAGACAGAGACAGAGAGACAGAGACAGGAGGAGGAGGGAGGAGGGGGAGGAGGGGGAAAGGTAGAGGAGGATAGGAAGAATGAGGGAAGGAGAAGGGGGAAGGGTAAGGGAGAGGGGGTAGGAGAGAAGGGGAGTGGAAGGGGAGGATGGGGGAGGGGAGAGGGAAAGGAGAAGGGAGAGAAGGGGAAGAGGGAGGATGGGGAGAGGGAGAGGAAGGGGAGAGAGAGAGACCCAAACCACAGTCACAGGAGACTTCAAGCCGTACTCTCAAGGACCAACTCACCTTGAAGCCCAAGGACAAACACAAATCTTGTTATGTATCGTTTCCAGTGTGGACCTGTAAAAATTCAAGTTATGATCTGGAAACAGAGGCATTTTTAACTAAGGAAGTGCTCTTCAGAACGTCGATTTTTACCAGTGACTCTCCAGCAAAATGTTCTATTATCAGCTTCCTACAGAGCTCTGAGAGCCATTTCAGGCATGATGAAGGAAGCAATCCTGCCTGAGCCTCTTCCCTGGCAGTGTGGGCCCTCCTTAAGGTGGTGAGTCATGCCGTTTGTCCTGTGCCTGGAATTTGGGGATGTTTATGCAAAGTTGTAACTAGTGCTCAGAATTCTTCTCTTCATAGTTTGTTTGTTTTATTTGTTTTAATTTGAGAAATGAGGACCTCATCACCCAGCCCCATTGTCCCCAGGGAATATTCCCTCTACTGCTTTACCAGGACTGTGTGTCAAAGACACCCTCTGGAAACATGCTTTTCGGTTGTCACCAAGGGGCAGTTGTCTTCCCTTCCCATCTTAGATCCATAGCAGAGGCTCCCACAGTGAACGGAAAGGCTCACAAATCCATTTATAATGCAAATTTTCTGTGACAGGAAGAATTCATAAGGGAACAAAGACCCAATGAAAAGAGTTGACCCGTATGCTTTTAATGTTAGGGTTTTTTTTATTGTCTTGCTTTGTTGATATTGTGTGAGACAAGGTCTCAGGGTGTAGCCCTGACAGGCCCAGAGCTCTCTGTTGTAGACCAAGCTAGCTTTAAAGTCATGAAGCTTGTTTCTTGTTTCTGCCTCCCAAGTGCTGCAATTAAAGGCATGCACCAGCCTCTTTTCTTTTTATGGCAATAAAGACAATAAAGCAGATTTTAAATAATTATTTATTAATTAAATAATAATTTATTTTGAAATTATAATAAAATTACATCATTCCCCATTCTGTTCCCCAGGCTCTCTTTCATATTCGTGATCTCTTTTTTCTTTACTTGTTTATATACATATACTACATGTCATATATGTTACAATGACATATATTACATATACATCATATGCATCATATATGTCATATATATATGACATACATATATGCAGATACATTACATATATATCATATACATATACTACATATACATATATATTACAATTACATGTACATATATTACATATACATTACAATTACAGTTGCATACACATTCCTCAATACATAGACACAGAAATATGACCTTCTCAGTCCACATAATGTTACTTGCATATATACGATCTCAGAGCTGACCACTTGGTATTAGACAACCAGTTGGAGGGCTCTGTCCTGGGGAAGATGACTTCTCCCACCTTCAGCATTCCCCAGTAGCCTCCAGTTCAGGATTGAGGTCCCTCGAGCTTCCCCTTTCTATGTCCTCATGTCCACTGATGCTGTCATCCTTCAGGTCTTGTTTGGGCAGCCATGTTGATGGGAGTTCATGGTGTAGTGTTGTGGTATAAGAATAGCTGCACAAACCACTCAGATTCCAGTCTCAGCTAGATATGGATGGTTTATTAGAATGCCTCTCCAAGCTGATCGATCAGGGCCACAGTAAGGACTCGGGAGCCTAACTGTGACCTCTATAAGGTCTCACAGCAGGGTTTTTATGGGAAAATAACCAAATGCAAGACACATGGGGAGGACAGTACAAAGCAATATTTCATTTTTGGCTAACTAGACAAAGTATTATCAGCTAACTTTTAAGCTCATTGGTTCTAGGTGTGGTGAGGGTTTTCCAGAGTGCAGCCCAAGTGCAACTGAGTGCAACCAAGTGTACAGATAATAAGAGTGCAACTAGAGTGTAGCCAGGTATATAGATAACAAAGTATGAGTTATGGCTATTGAATTATAAGGTCAGTTATGAACAACCACTTCCAGGAAGCACACTTGAAAAGTTTTAAATTTTGAACTTAATTTCACCTTAGAAATAAAATGGAAGCTGAATACAAAGATGGCTGCAGCTTTGTCTCAAATAGCAGGCTACAACAGTAGCCTGTCTGTTGTTTCTAATGCAGAGAACAAGAGGTTTTGCGATCCCAGTCCCAGCCTATACATCTACAACAGTGTTCCTGTACCTAAGGCTCAGGGTTCACTGAGGAAGAGGGTGAGGAAAGATTTTAAGACAGAAACCGAGTCCTTGTCAGAGACAGCCCCTGCTCCCTTTACTAGGGGCTCACATGGAAACTGAGCTGCCTGTGGGCCACATCTGAGCAGGGGGTCTAGGTCCTGTCCATGCATGATCCTTGGTTGGTGTATTGTTTTCTGCAGGCCCATATTTGTTGCCATTGTTGGTCTTGTATAGCTCCTGTCCCTCTGGGTCCTTCTGTCCCCTCTTCTTCCATAAGACTCCATGCTCAGAGTCTGGCTGTGAGTGTATGCAGCTGCTTCAATCCCCTGCTGGGTAGAGGGGAACAGGGAGGGAAGAGGGATGGGGGGGGGCAGGGAGGAGGTGAGAGAGGGAGCTACAATTGGGATATAAAGTAAATAAATTATGAAAAGAGAGAGAGGAACTAGACGTTTGCTCTGGGATTGTATCTCCTAGAAATGTCAGAAAAAGCAGATTTCATATGTGGTAGGCCATGTAGACTGGTTCAGGGGGCACTACAATGGAGTCTTATAGCCAGAGAGAAGGGGTGATCTTTCTTATTAGTTTAGATGAAGAAGTAGTTTGCCATGGGAATATACGACTGGATAACAAAGTGACATCTCAGGACCAGAGAGATGGCTCAGTAGTATACCAAAGGACCAGGGTTCAGTTACCAACAACCATATGATGGCTCACATGTAACTTGTAACTCCAGTTCCAGGGGATCCAGAAAAAAAAAAAAAAAGTACCATCTTGTGTTTGTTATAAGGTGAAATATCAAAGCCTGTTCATTCAGGCTCTTTTCTGTGACCTTGTGATTCCAAAGAACTCCTTTTTAGCAGGCATAGGAACTATACCTCTCCAGTCAAAGAACCTTTTCTGGCTTGTTAGTTGTTTGATGTGTGTTGGAGGGAAGGGGGAGAGGCTGCCCACAGCCACACTTAGATACCACCTGAGAGAGAGCTGGGAGAGAGAGAAAGCAAGGAAACACAAAGAAGGGCACCAAGTCTTTGATCAAGGTGCCAATTTATTGAAGGGAGTGCCAGCTATATAAAAGCAGGAGAGAACAAGGAACTTTCTCACTGTAATGTCCATCTGCATCAGCTGGCAGCTCTTCCAAGGATTCACTCAAGGTTGCATGGAACCTACCATCTGGCTCCCAGGGTTGTGTGGAGCTTGTCTATGTTGTTCCCAGGAACAGAGCTCCCTAATGCAAAGCTTGCCAAGGTCAGTCTTTCAGAAGCTGACTGACTGCCAAAGTCAGAGGGCAAAACTTTATTTACCAGAGACCACTACTCAATCTCAGCACCAAACAGCAAATATGCACTCCATTTTGGCTAATCAAATCTGCTCTGGCTGCCACAATTCCTCCCTTTCAAATTAAAACAAAAGAACCATGCCTGTCTTAGGTAGGGCAATTCCAAATAAATACCGTATCTGTCATGGGAGAATCCCGCTTATAGGGGGACTTCCTGTCTTAGGTGAGTACTTATCGATCTTTTGTTACCCGTCATTTACTAACTGGCCCATGCACAGGAAAGGAGAGGTTAAAGCTGATGTTTGAGCTGGGCAAGCCAAACCCCTACCTGGGGCGAGGGAGTTACAGCATGTCGCTGTTCAATGGCCAAAAGGACTTTGTGCATGATATCATTAAATATAACCTAGCACTGTTGAGCTGAGTGGACACATCTGGCAATTATAAAGATGAATAGTACCAAAGCAGCCAAACATACATAAATGAAAATCCAGCATGGATCAAGAAACTTCTTTAAATGTTCCCAGAAGCGTGTCAGGAAAGAAGAGTCTATGTCCAGTGGCTCCACAACAATTTTTTGTAACTTAATAAGATCATTAGCAAGTTGAGCAGATAATTGTACATACTTTAAATCCCACTGGCCTTTAATAAGAGTAGAAAGTTGTTGTCTAGCTAAAGACATATTAGCAACAGGGAAAGAGCTAAGACAGGACTTACCATAACGAGGATCAGAGGAATATTTAGACAGGCTTTTTACTACTTTAATTTCTTTAGACAACAAATCTATTTGTTGCTACAAAACCAAAATGGCCTGATAAAAATGATTATTAAGAAGCAATTGAGTTTGATAAGCAGTCGCTGTGCTATTAACTGATTCAATGCTGCAGCAGAAATGGTATTCTGAGAAAGAGCCACTGCAGCCATAACTCCTCCTGTGAGGGTGGCTAGAATAGCTGCTATGACAGCCAGAGTGATGCCAAAATCTCTTTTAAACCTAGTAAAAGTCGTAAGTCCAACCCTATGATAATGATCTGGGGAAACAACTGGTACCCACAAGCTAGCAGGTGTTCTAACAGCTCCTGCAAAAGGGAAAGTAATATTTCAGCAAGAGGCTATAGAACAATTAATTTCTGTAAATACCAATGGACTATTAACTAGCAAAAAGAAAAAGGGTGGTTTTAAACAAACCTTAGCAGGAGAAAGAGTAAGATTAACTTTTGGAGTTGCTAATGAAGGTTTGCCTATAATAGCATTAAAACGCATAGTACCATTTTTTACAATGGTCGTATTAAAAAAGCAGAGAGATCTAACATCCATGTAACTCAACTTTCCACATAAGTAATATGGGCCCATTACCCAGGGATACTTCACACGTATGTCGTTAGCATCAGCCACAGGGTCAGTGTGCTATCTGACCCATAATCCTGCAAGGACTGATGAGATAAACAATAAACCCAGGGTAAAGGCAGACCTACAGAGGTAGAATAAATACTTTCTTTAGAGTAACGAGATAACTCTGCTAAAGCAGGCTAATCAATTAAATTAGAATAGCCAACAGCAACTCGAAGGTCAGTCAATATTAGTTTATTTTTTAAATCTGGCTTTATTATCGGCATCTTTTATAGTAAAGTTGAACACAAGGGAGATAAAGCTTAACATAAGAACGTCCAATAAATGAACCAGCAAGCTTAAAACAAACTGAATCAGTAAAATTATAAAACCCAGAAATATCTGTAGAAGTATCTACGGAAGAAAAAGGCAAACCTAAGCTATCATTGCTAGAATATAAGGTAGGAAACGAAGGTGCACTAACATGCACAGGGAGAACAAGAAGGGGGGTTGGGCACTAGGGCCCAAAGGTGTAACTCAGTCTTCACTGGATAAATCAGCTGCAACAGGATCAGCAATGTCATCACACGGGGAGTGATCTTGTTCCTTGATGTCATCCACTTGTCGCACCAGTCTCTCTGGCAGCCCTGGAGCAGCATCCTCGTCCCCAAATCAAAACAGGCCAGGTCCAGGCCATGAATTATTTAAAGGATCCTTTCATTTAGCCATGGCATAATGGCATGCTGTTTTAGGGTTCAGCTGCAGGTTTGCCATGTTTGCCCAAGGTTAAAAAATTCAATATAAAAAGTACATGGTTTAATTGAACTCTGGATGAACGAGGAGGACGTAATTCCCCCTTTTTTGTCTTTTGTAAATACATCTTAATGGTGGCGTGGGCACGTTCAACCATCCCTTGGCCCATAGGATTATAAGGGATACCTGTTACAAGTTTAATATTTAACTTTTTACAAAAAATTTGAAAGGGCTTGCTGGTATAAGCTGGCCCATTGTCAGTTTTAATTTGGTGTGGCATGCCAAGAACAACAAAGGCAGCCAAATAATAATGATTTATAACATGGTGTGCAGCTTTTTTAGAAGGTAAGGTAGCAAAAATAAATCCTGTACAGGTATCAATAATTACATGAATAAATTTTAATTTTCCAAATTCCATAAAATGAGTCACATCCATCTGCTATAGCTGACCTGGAGTTAGCCCATGGGGATTAACCCCAAAATGAGGTACTGGGAAAAAGACATCACAATGGTCATATTTTCTAACAATCTCTATGTCTTGTTTTGTGGTAAGGTCATTAAGTTAAATGTAAAGAATGACTATTAAGATTATGCATTTTATGAGCCAATTGAGCTTTTTGTATGGGTGTCTCTTGAGGCAAGGTTATTAAGGCTTTATCAATAATCTGGTTACCTAGAGCAACAGGTCCAGGGAGGCCAGAATGAGCTCTAACATAAATAATAGCAAAAGGATTATGATGGGCCTGAATAAGTCCTTGAATCTGAGCAAACATTTGACTAGCACGAGTGGTAGAAAGAATCTGACCACTATTTTAAACTTAGTAATAGCTTAAGCAATATAAACACTATCAGTAAACAAATTAAAAGGCTCAGAAAAATGTTGTAGAACTGTGTGAATGGCCACCAATTCTGCAAGTTGAGCAGATAACCCTGGAACTTGAAAAATAACTTTTTATGTATCAACAGTATAGCCAGCCTTTTCCTTAGCATTGCCATTAGAAAAAATAGAGCAAGCATTTCTTAAAGGTTTGTTTTTAACTGTAATAGGAAAAACAACACTATATAAAGTAAAAAAATGGAATAATCTTATTAGAAGGGTAATGATTATCTAGTTGTCTTGTAAATCCAGCCAAAGAAAGCAGCCATTCATCTGAACTAGCATAAAGCAAATTAATTTGAACTTTACTATATGGTATAATAATCTTGGAAGGCTCAATTTAAAGTAAGCCCTTGCCTGGGTGCATCCCACCACAATGACTTGGGTAATGGCCTCATAATAAGGCAAAATTACTTTATTGGGACTAGCTGGCAAGTGAATCCAGAACAGAGGATTACATTGCCATAACAATCCAGCAGGAATTGACTGTGTTTGAAATACAAGTAATAGAAGAGGAGTATCTGGATCCCAATATGTTACAAATTGATTTTTTTAGAGGCTCTTTTACTAACAATAATGCATCTCGAGCCTCCGGAGTCAAATTTCGAGGGGAGGTTGGAGTTGCATCCCCTTTAAGAACATTAAACAATGGCATAAGTTGTCCAGCGGCCAATTTTAAATATGGCCTAAGCCAATTTATATCTCTCAATAATTTTTGAAAATCATTAAGGGTTGTTAAATTATTTTTTTTAATTTGTACTTTTTGATGTTTAGTAGCAAGAGGAGATAAATTAAAACCTAAATAACTATAAGGATCTCTCGTTTATACCTTTTGTGGAGCAATTTTTAATCCTGCTTGGAACAGAGCCTCAAATAAATCTATATAACAAGCTATAACATCTTAAGCTATAAAAGAGGCTAGTATAATATCATCCATATAGTGAATGATATAAAAGGAAAGCAAATCTATGGCAATCTCAGAATGTAAAGGAATGGTAAAAAAGCAATCTTTTAAATCTAAAATAATCTTGTAAGTGTTTTGAGGAATCCCACTAGGTGATAGGAGTCCTGGTTACAAGGCTCTCATAATTATTATAGTCTCATTTACCTTTTTTAAGTCTTGTAATAGTCTAAATTTGTCAGATATTTTTTTAATTATTAAAATGGGCATGGTTTACAGTGAATTAGAGGGAATTACATGCCCTGCCTGGAGCTGTTTTTTAGCCAAATCATGTGCAGCCTGCAATTTTCAGAATTAAGGGGCCACTGAACAACCAATGCAGGATCATTAGATTTTTAGTTAATTTTATCTGCAGAGGGTGCAGGTTGTTTAGCAACCTGCATTAAAAATACCTTAGCCGTTTAGTTTCATTGGTTTTTTAATGCCTCAACAGGTTGGACTTTGTCATAATAAGCTTACATATGTTAACATGCCATATTTATATGACAAGTCTGAGGGCCAGCATATCTGAGTTACTCTTTATCTATCTTTATTATTTATTTTTAACCACATTTTATAAAACAGGATGCTATAATTTTAAATTTTGGCATATTTTTAAATGCATGTTTTAGAACCGAATTTTAAGTAGATCTATATAGGCAAACTTTATGATTACCCATTTTAGATTTAACCTTAAAAAAACAACCTAAACAAAGAGACTAGAAAAGGCTCAATCTTGTACACAACAATTTTAGCATAACTTTAAATTTCCTCTTTTTAAACTAAAATTAAAGTAAAACTTTTAATCAGATACAATTTATAAAGGGGCTAGTAAATCTTATTAATTTTTTCATATTGCATTAAGACTTAACAACAAAA